>CAJNOQ010009608.1:0-10130 GCA_905250885.1 Didymodactylos carnosus
ATCAACAATCATATCGTGGTAGTCAATTACAACCATTAGCTGATATCTCCACTAAACAACAACAACCTCTCGGTTCAGAATATGATTCATCCACTATTCTAAGACAAAATGACATGATGCCATCATCGCAAGTATCAAGTTTTGGCTCATCCACTATGCTAAGACAAAATGACATGATACCATCATCGCAGGTATCAAGTTATGATTCACCCACTATTTCAAGACAAACTGACATGATGCCATCATCGCAAGTATCAAGTTTTGGTTCATCCACTATGCTAAGACAAAATGACATGATGCCATCATCGCAGGTATCAAGTTATGACTCACCCACTATTTCAAGACAAACTGACATGATGCCATCATCGCAAGTATCAAGTTTTGGCTCATCCACTATGCTAAGACAAAATGACATGATGCCATCATCACAATTACCCAGTTCAAACCAGTTTGTTCAACAATCTCAATCTGTTCCACAAAGTCAACAACCACTACCACTCAACAGTGCTTATGGCAAATAAAGCATTAAAATGAATAACAACAACAACACAAAAAAAGAACAACAAAACTATGTGTGTGTGTGTGAACAGCAAACTGTGTGCGTGTAACTAGAAAATTTTTCTTAAAGTGTGTACTATCTCATTTTTTTGCGTTTTTGTTCCGCAACATTGTTTTGCTTTTTTTTAAATTTTTTTGTTAACCGGTGCATGACTTGGTTTTTTAAACTTTTGCTTTGTCAATGTTTAAGATAATAAAAGGCATTTTTGCCAAAAAAGAGTTTCGTCTGCTTTGAATTTATGGCTTGGAAACAAGCGCAACAATAGAAGTTTATCGGTCAAAACAAACGAAGAGAGGTTGTTACATAAACGGCTTTGCTGCTCTATTAAAGAAATTCTCTTCTTCAAAGTTCAATATTTACATACGTTAAAAAACTGGAATCAAAAATCTCCAGAGCCGCTTTGAGTCTCAAAAAAATTGTATATAGCCAAATAGTATATTGATTACGTATCAGTTGTTGTACGTCTCCTTATCCAACGCAGTTTTATCTGAAGGATACAAATTTGAATAATTACTATAAATACTGATTATTTATTTGAAATATTAAGCGACGCATTTCGGTTGAAACTATCCAAACATATTAGACACTTAACAATAAAAAGCAGAGATCTGGTAAACGCAAAAATATGACAAAAATATACGTGACTACTTTTTATCTTAAAAAAATACTTATTTAAACGAACCACATGTATCAGTTGGTTACGCCGATCTAGACAACTTTAATCGAAATCTAATATATTACATTAATCATAATATTCCAATCCTGTTTTAATTGTAGGTCGCTAGAAAAGTATTGTAGGGATGAGAGTGAATTCTTCAATTTTGTTGCAGTGAATATAGACGTAACATACAAGATAGTTTTCTTAACACAAAAAAGCTTATGAATAAAAGTGATATCGTCTCTTACAGATCATAAGGAAAATACGCATATTGAAAATAATCAAGTTTACCCTTTAGAAGAACATTGTAAGCTGAAAATATCTTTCACCATAAAAGGAAACGGTTTTATCTTTGAATGAAAAGAACTTGGAGAAAATATGATGACCAAATTATTGTTTGTCAGAATCTTGGCAACAGTACCGACGTTCGCTGATCTTGCGTTCGTTGACAAGCGAATTTTTTTGACATTGACGTCAATCAACGTCAATTTTTGAAAATGCTGGTGGTTATTACGCAATCGACATATCACAAATATTGAAGTTGATCAACATCAACGCTTCTGAATAGCTGGCATTGTGAACGTTTCAACGGAGGTGGCTTTTTTTTTCAGTTGAAAGTTAGTTATATTCAATATGACCATTGTCCATCAGTGTACGATTAAATAAACGTCCAATGAAGACATGTATCACAATTTGTTACTGTAGCATTCTCACTACTTTCGAAATTTTTTCCAGACGAGGGATGTGTTTCAAATCTAATAAAATTCGCCATGTCAGATTTAGGTACATGACATTTTTTCTCGCTCTTGTCAAGGGGCCATGTATATGCAACTGCAGAGGTTAGCCTAGAAAATCAATGGTGTAGAGTTTCAGCGTTGCATTTTTCATCTTTTTCTCGTAACAATAATCAAAAAAACAGGAGGAAAAAAAATTTTACTTACTCTAACAATTTATTTGTAACATGATTATCTTAATTTAAAACAGAGTGAGTACAGTGTTAACACTATTAAAATATTGGAATTTCTTCTTCTAAACCAGTGGGATTTATCTGAACAGCGATGTAATTTGCCACGAGAAGAAAATGGATAATGAATTCTGACATTAACATATTGATTTCGTAGTAGGTGAACCTAAAATAGACAGATCATGTAAATAATAATCCAACTAATGTTTGACTTATTAACCTCAGTTTGCCAACTCAATTTGTTTAGTTATTTGAGCTTTGCTTTTACTGCTATGTATGACAGACGCACTTACTTTGAAAAAATAATCTGTATCATTGTACGTTTGCTTTATCGATAATTTTAGTGGTACAATTTGAAAAGTAACTGGCATCGGACAAAATGTTTTTACTCTGTTGTCAATGATATTTCGGTGATATAAAGAGATAAAATCAAACTTTCTTTAACTGATGTTAGCGATGAAAAAAGGTTTATTCTGTCTGGCTCACTTGTTCAAAAATATCTCTAGCCTCTGGAGAAACATTAACCGATGATAAAAAAACTGCTACACAAGGAAGTGACATTTTCCAGCGATTAATAATAAGTAGAGATATGCAAGCAGTACAAAATTCCGTTGTAAGGCGCTCCAAATTTGAAGTTATAACACTATTTTATTTTTGGCTTAAGGGCCCCCTCCCCTAAGAAATTATATCCGACACTGTACATCCGACCTTGACGAAACTTTTCATAAATGTTAAGCACAATGAGTTACGGGATGAAAAATTTTTTTTGTCTCCAAGTCTTACGGTTCAGGAGTTTTCCAGATATTAAGGTTCAAAAAGGATCCTGAAGTGAGTCCCAGGACTTTTTAATATACTTCAAGCTGGAGAGTTCGGGTTTGTTTTATTTTAAACTAGGCACCTAACTACCCCTAGTAAAAATCTTAGACACTTCTTAACATTATCTTACTAAGATCTTATAAGATCTTATCCTTTAAGATTTTGATAAGATAATCTACGATCTTATAGTTTAAGATCTTAATAAGATTTAATGACTCTGCTTTCATTCACCTTTTTGTTTTGCTCTCATTCATCTATATAAGTGACCGAAAATATGAGTGATTATACGCGTATTTTTCTTCCTGACTCTGATGGTACTTGCTCTCTTGAAAGTGTTCAGCTTTTTAGAGAGTGTACATGCAGGTCAAGGTCCATAGTTGGACACCTCAAAATATGAAATTTCTCTTCATTCTTCAAGTTGGATATACGAATTAAAACTTGAAAAATTTTCAGTGAATCTCAGATGAGCATTATTTAAAAAACTTTATCGTTCTTGCTATTGAGATCCTAATACATTCTTATCCAATCTTGAAAAGGTCTTAGACAGTACAATCTTAGTAAGATCTTAAAATAATCTTATTAAGATCTTAGTAAGATTTCGCTTACATTTGTCTAAGATCTTAGAAAAATCTTATCAAATCTTAGAATTTTTGGGTCTCACGATCTTAGTAAGATTTGTTTAAGATCTTAGACAAATGTAAGCGAAATCTTACTAAGATTTTAACAAGATTTTTCTAAGATCTTAGTAAGATTTTAGTAAGTTTTTCACTAGGGACATGGTCTGGCAGGCGATTTCAATTAAACCTTTACTGTTTTTTCAGGCAACTAACAATCTTCAAAATCCGAAAAAGCCTTCCGGGTTTTCTAAAAATCCTCAGTTTGATAAAAAAGTAAGACCTAATTCTAAAATCGGCTCCTTTCAGTCCATGTAGTTTCTTTTCCTCTTTTAAACAAAAAAAGAATGAACTCTCTAGTTTCCGTTGCTGAAAAAAATCATTTTTTCTCAACCAGAGGCAAAAAACGTCAGAAATCTGCTCGTAAGTCTCAATTTTCTCCGTCGGAAATCAATTTTATGCAAAAGAAATATCATATTAGGAACCAGAATCAAAAACTGAGTCGACTAATGTGTATTTCGAAATTTTTAGTTGATTTTCATTTTTTGGTAAAAATCGCGAACGTGAAAATTAGACAAAAACTAAGATAGTCGGATATGATAAAGGTACACATCATCCGATTCGGTTTTTGATTCTGATTCACAATATGATATTTCATCGGCCAGAATCTATAATGCTTTTCGTTACAAAACTGTTTTTTCGGGGATTTTGAGCAAGTTTTCTAAGAGCCTCGAAAAACCCGGTCTTCAGATAATAGTTTTTTCCAGATAGTTTTTTCCTGGATACTTATACAATTAAAATTTTTCTGAACTTTCCCGCTTCGCGCCCAGAAAAAATTTTTTGATGTAGAATCTTGAAATATAGTTTGCTAGATGCAGTTTTCAACGCTGAATAAGAAAAACATAGTTTCACGGCTTCGAAATGAGGTGGAACGAAGTTATTCAGTTTTTAAAAAAGTTAGTGGTTTTTCGGAAAAAACGATCCTCTAAGTTTTTTGAATTTTTTCCATCGATAATGTGCACTGAGTAGGCTAAAAATCGGCGCCTTATATAAAAGGGAGCACTTTATATTCAGACGAATAGAACTAATTTTCTATCTTTGATGTCAGTAACAAAGGTACAAATTTTCCTTAAGAAATTGTTATTTGGTATGTTTCATGGAAACCTTTCTTCAATTAGCGTCGCCAAAGCAATACAATAACTCAATAACTTCCACAGAGGGCATTTTTAGATTTTCTATACAATCAAATTAAGATAAATTACGACGAGAGCAAAAGAACTGTGATATAATAGATAAAAATAGAATATAAATCTACATTTACCTATTTTCATTCACCTAATCGAGAAAAAAATCACGGGGGAGAGCGTGTAATGTTTTGAAGAGCAAATATCACGCGCTGTATCTTAATTTAATACTGCTACTAAATTTTGACAATAGATAAAATAGATCTAAGAGAAAAGGAATTTAAAGAGAACTTTTCTTCGAAGCGAGAGAATACCTGCTCCTTACACGCATGGTCGCCAAGAAATCGCAGAAGCTTTTTAGGAAGCAGCTTAGTAAAATTATCAGAATAAAAATACAAACTTTTGCTGTTCTTTTAGATCAATGTGATCGGCAGTTGTGTTCGTAACACCAGACATAGTTTTCAGACGAATAACACAAAAATACCAATGTAAAAGTTATCTTTTGTCTTTATCCTAATAAATAGTTGTGCATGTTTTTCTTCGCATGGAAGCACGTTACTTATCATGTGTTTTCCTTCCTCTTTACTTGTTAGAGTGCGTGTTCCTAACTTGAACAGAAAAAACAAGTTGTAATATTTATCTATTGTTTTACAGCGGCCAGGTGAAAATCTGGTAGTTGTTTTTATATGTTTGAATCGTGCAGAATCCCTTGAGTCGACTAGCAGAGAAATTTCTAAAACCGAACTTGAATTGAGTAAGTTATAATCGGGAATGTGAAACTGTTGACACTAGAAAATGTCTATTTCCGAATTCGAGCGAAAAGCGAAATTTTCTTTCTAATGTCAACGACCTCAATATGCAGGAGAAAGAGGTAGTTGCAGGAAAACGTTGTTTTCTCTATAAAAGACTCATTTTTAAGAAATTGCTGTTACCAAATATCTTCTATGCATTTCACTCTATCTATCTGTAGTGGATCAGACCTAACATTCATTCGATTAGAGAGATATTAATTAAATAAAATAATCAATCCATGTCTAGTTGCAATAGAGACTATCACGCGCATTAAGTGAGCGCAACGAGAGAATTTGCTCCTAATGTGAATGCTCTCGATTAATCACCCTAAAAATTCGGAAATGCCAACAATACAAAATACTTGCGTGAAAAGTATCAAGAGTCCACTAGGTTCACTACAGATAAATAGAGTGAAATGCATAGAACATTTCTGGTAACAACAATTTCTTAAAAATGAGTCTTTTATAGAGAAAACAACGTTTTCCTGCAACTACCTCTTTCTCCTGCATATTGAGATCGTTGACATTAGAAAGAAAATTTCGCTTTTCGCTCGAATTCGGAAATAGACTTAAAGTTAGTTGGCCATAGATACAATGGGCACATTCGATTTCAGTGATCATTGGACTGGAGAGATGAGAATTAGAGTTTTAAAAAAAGGTATTATTCGGCATTCTTGGAGTTTTGCTAAAAATATTTTTTTTCCTATCGCTCGAGTAATTTAAAAATGCATTGTTGTTCTGATTTGGCTCTAACTATACGCATAGCTAATACCTATTTCAGTTTCGTTCTTCCAACAGATGCTTTGGATGCCTGTTTTTGATAATCCATACTGAAAAGATGACTGAAGTCATACTTTTGTCACCTTTAAAGAAAGAATAAAATAGTTATCATTTTTAAATTATTTTGCTCGCATAATTCTCTTTTGAACATACTTTTATCGGAACATACTCACTCACTTGTTTTCATTCTGCACAATGACGTCGTTGTTAAGAGTTACAACAGACATTCTTCCAAATAGGTCACGCTAATTAAGAAAAATAAATAGAGATCACACATAAATGTTTGAAGCTGCGAACGCACAACAAATAGTTATTGAGTGAATCAAACTGTGTTTAATACTGTTATAAACAATTTAATCATTAGTAACATGTTCATTAAAATGAGAAAAATGACGTAAATTTGTACCAATCGTGCTTCTGTGCGATCATGTTTAAAAAAAATTTCAAACTGAGAAACGATTACCGATTGAGAAGGTCAAAAGATGAGTAACAGCTCCTGACACTTTGTCATTTAGTAACATCTATCTATGGGAAGAAACGGCATCGCTTCGATAATACAAACAGATTAAATCTGAGATGAATATAAAACTTTTAAATAGTTCAGTTTCGATATTTTCTGTTCATTTTCATAAAAAATCACGGGTATTTGTCGAGTCTGAAATTGTTAACCTTGAAAAAATACAGTGAAAATGAATCTAGTAGAGGAATGTGCTGTCGGCCACAACTGCGACTATTGGTTATTCCCTTTTTCTCGAAGAAATCTCTAACTCTTTGTTTTTGCAACTCCTTTTAATACATTATTTGCTCTTTTTACGAGAATTGATAATCTGACATCATTAATTTCCAGCGACAGAAAAAAATAAGAAGTGTTTTACTTTGTTCCAAATGATCCGTTTTTGACTATTGAAAAAGTATAATAAATGTTTAAATCAAAAAAAATCTCGAAAACAACGTTTTTTGATCATAAAAACTGAAAAATCTACTACATTTAGCTTTTCTAAAGCTTAACAGAATATTCTCTAACCCAATTCTATTTTGTACACCACGACAGGTTCGTGTGGCTGTTATACAGCTATTTTACTTGTGTTTGCATTTTGTTTATATTTATAAAAAGAGCTATGTTTTGTGAATGAACTTCTCTCTGTGACAGTGAAAACTATCCAATGTGTTATCGGTGTGTTATTTTTTCAATTGTTAACCTTTGGGAACAATAAATCTCAATATAAAAAGAAAGCTTAACTGAATAAATATAAATATCTCTGCAATCCTATAGGTTAGCAAAATCAAATTGAAAACTGCATACTTCTTTTGGCATACAATACTTCTTTTGATATACAAATTATCCAGTAAATATCAGTTCGAAAATTGATTTTTTCAGATTTGATTAATATATCGACTAATATTCTACAAATTATTAATTGTAAAAGTATTAGCAACAGACAAGAAAATGTATCATATTCAAGCAGCATATCGTTTAGAGGAAATGTGTCAAATTGTTTAGTGTCATTAAATAAAAGCTTATCTGTTACACATGAAAGAAGAATTTTATTTCCAAATTATTTAATATATAAAACTTGTAATTGAACAAAACAACAACAACATAAGCATTATGTCTTTCGCTTTTCGTGCATCATATGATTTGAAAAACTAATCAAGGTTTTAATATTTAGAGATTTAAACTTTTGCGAAAATTACTACGATGTTATGTAAAAATATTGGTAACTGAGTCATTATTTCACTAAAAACGAATAATTTTTTCTATAGACGGATTTTTTCAGCAAAGGGAGTCCAAACTCACGGAATGATGAATAAAAAATATATTTGATCAATTATATCATGAACGAAAACTTCCTGTGTTTATGAAATAAGATGGTTTTGGGGATCAGTGTCATCAATATTAAAGTCTCTAGCAATCCCTTGCAAAAGTAAATTTCAAAAGTCTTTCACATTGGGATCTTGATTTAATTGAATTACTGACCATAAACAATGTAGACAGTACTCTGTAAAACTACGTGAAATCTGGAAGATTAGATTTTTCTTACGCCAACTACATATATATCTTTTTTATTTTATTTTCATGTCTAATATTTGATCTATTTGAACAAAAGCTGATCCTAGTTCAACAATCACTCTTTCAATGCTCGTCCGTTGTAGAAGTAGACAACAGATAATAATTTGAAAATTTTAAGCTGTCACTCATCTTTACAAAACTGTGGCTAATTTTCTCTTTTTTATTTTGCTTGATGTTTTATCTCATTGGTTACTGTTTTATGAACACATATCGGTTAGTTTCGAATATATCATTTTAATAGACGAATGTCATCAGATGAAAAATAAAGTTATAGAATTATTATCAAGAAAAAGAAATAAAGAACATGCACCATATTGTCGATTTACCGATAGAATATAAAATATCAATTAAGACAAATTTTTAACGTTCATTTTAGATTTATTGTTGAATTAAAACGATGTCCGATTATCAACCTTACGCATACAATTTTAATAATCTGAATCTATCGTGTAAGTATACAAAAGAATTATCTGACTAAAAGTATTGACCCCATTCGCATGTAATTTGTTTTTCTAGCTATCACTACTCCGAACGGTGAGAAAAAACTGACAGATTCTGGTTTTATATCTCGTACCCCAACGCCACCGACACCCCTAATTCAACAAGATGAGAATGATGAAAAAGGTAGTTATCGATTAACTCGATAGTGAAAGAATGCATTTATTTTTTTTGTTGTTGTTTTTATCATAATCAGAACCCAATTCAAATTGTTCATCGGATAAAGCTGATATTTATGAATCAAAATCGTTTACATATCGAAAGCGATCTCGAATTCAATATACCGCACAGCAGGTAAGATGATCTTTTATGACAAATTATTTGTATAGTTATATGTCTCCTTTTTCTTTATAGCTTCAAACACTGGAAGCAACATTTAAAAGTACTCATTATCCAGAAGTGGCAGTTGTTGATCAATTAGCCGAATTATTGAATGTTCAACATGAAAAAATATCGGTATTAATATAAAAAAATCTTATTTTCTATGTATAATAATTATCTTGTTTAGATTTGGTTTCAGAATCGAAGATCACGTTTTAAAAGACAACAAAAGTGTAAAACCACACGAAAAAATGCAGTAATACCTTTGCCATTGGTATATCTTCATTCTGAAATAAAAAGCATTTTTCTATTTTAAAACAGTTCATTTTTTTTAAAGGACCATACACCAGCCTATGAAAATATACAAAATTATCCTTCTCCACCTTCTAATCCTACCGCTGGTTGTTATTATTACCATTATCCTCATTATCAGCCATCATGGAACACATCAATGAATTCAAATTTACAATGGTCTTCTTTAGCACAAATAGATTCCTCCACAATATATCCTGATTCGACGGCGGCTACTTCTCCCAATGTATCATCAATATGGAACAATTTTAGTAATCCCACATGGCAAGATTATTACAGAGCTACACCACTCACAGACATTCAACGGTAAAGATTTACGCTACTAACAACCGGTTTTTCAAAGAAGAAAATAAGTGACGTCGCTCTTACGAGGGGACCTCGTGAACTGTCACATCGCTTTTTCAGCCAAATCTACTGGGTTATAGGTTATCAACGATGCTGAATCCGAATATTATAGTGGTAGCTGCCCAGAGCCCTTTAGAAAGCGTTTGTCTAGAAAAGCAGTTTCGAGAAACTCTTAAAAAGTAACCATATCATTTCTTAATGAGGCATGATTGTAGCC
>CAJNOQ010009609.1:0-10129 GCA_905250885.1 Didymodactylos carnosus
TGACAACACATTTGCGTAGTCCATTTTGCTTGTTTAATAGTAAGTAGGTTAATGGTAAACATGGTATGAATACAATTGGACCCCAATTAAGTAAAAGATCAATGGTGGCTTCGCTAGTCTGATAATACGTTTGGGCACTTATGGCAATAGGTGAAAATGTTAACCAGAACATGTTGTGATTGAATGAGAGAAATGAAAATACAAATAAAACATAGAACCGTTGACCATATAACTGGTAGACGGGGTGGGCAGGAACTAATAAAGAGGATTCAGAATTCATAGTGGAATCTAAAATTGAAGGGAGTGAGAAACAATGGTTCATAGTGCTGTGAAGATTATATAATCAATGTGTCTTATTTTCTTCTTGCAGCACTGTAAATGCTTTTCTTCTTGAACATTACAGCTCGTCTAAGCACCATATCATATCGAGCTGTTTTCAGTCTACTTCTAACGAGGGACATTCCCAAATGATACACCACTACTTTTATCTTGTAGATCCTAGTGAGTAGTGAAATACCCTAAGTTGGTTCGTGCCCTTATTGCTTTGGGAGGGAGTTAGGACCAATTTACTGTTTTTTTTACCTATGGCACCATCTGAGTAGCAGTAGTAAATGGTGACTTTGGATCTGAAATTTTGTCCATAGCGATTTCTCGCACGAAATTAAAATTTATCATGGAAAACAGTCGTTTTTTAGAAATTCATTATCTCAGGAAGTATGCATTTGTTTTGAGTGAAACTTTCAGGATATGCTGGTGTTCATAGGATCTCTTTATGAACAAAATTTCAGATCCAAAGTCACCCATTTACTACTGCTACTCAGATGGTGCCATAGGTAAAAAAGACAGTAAATTGGTCATAACTCCCTCCCAAAGCAATAAGGGCACGAACCAACTTAGGGTATTTCACTACTCACTAGGATCTACAAGATAAAAGTAGTCCGAGTCCAAAAGCTTTTTATCACCTCGAGAGGTTCCCTCGTCAGCCGAAACTCATTACTTAGGTCTAAAAGTTCTCTGCTATAAGTAATTCAGCATGCTCTACAATTTGAACAGATCAGAACCTCGTCATCTCAGATTTTAAGATGATGGGCCAAATCAATATCAAATTCGGGAAAATTACCTATACTCAAGTACGGTTTTGAAGAAAAAACGATGCATCACTTAGGAATGTTCTCTGGTAAGTGAACAATTGATTTTTAAAATTTATTCAAAATGTGTAGTACACCTCTTTTGTTTTTTATCTCTGCAAGTAGTTTCAGCTCATACAAGGACGAATATAAATACTATCTAATATCGAGCTTATAACGTTTACAAAAATAAAAGTGTAATAAGAAGTTTAAATATACGTTGGACAGTGTTATATTTCATCCTACAAAAAAACCGCTTTCTGTTTGTTGGTTCAATCTTTCTAAAAGTGCGATTTCGTTTAATGAAGAAATCAAACTCCTGTACTTATGAACAAAAAAATCAAAGCATTGTGTGTCATTTAATACTCCTCAATTAGATTCATCTTATGATCTTATAATCGCCAAGACAGTTGTTGCTAAAATAACAGATATAACATTCTAGTAGGAAAATCCACTTCTCTGCTGAATAAAGCTTTTTCCTATCCACAAATTTTGGTACATGTTTAAGATCACAAGAGAGGCAGTTAGTGACTCCCCCCCTTATCCCCCTTACTTTTGGTTCCTTTTTCTACAGAATATTTCTCGCATTCTGCATAACTTTCCCATAGAGTAGTTCATTCCATTCCCACTCGATTCCGAATCCGTTTTCCACAGAAATTGCTTTCGCACAGCACTTCCCACACTTTGCTTTTAGCATGTGGGGGTATAACAAGAGAAGAATGGAGGCATCTCGGTTGAAAGTCACATTTGTTGAGGAATCTTTTCTGTTTCTCATTGAACAAAAGAGCACTAAATTTTGTCCTAGACGGACTACTGGTTTTTTGTAGTTCCCACAGATATGCCAAAAAAGCGTGTGTAAGGCCAAAGTTAAAACCTAGTTCAGAGTTAAGCTACACAGGCCAAATTTCAACTCACGAGGGAAGGTCAATGGCTGAAGCTTTTTCTTCAGTATTATGCGCTCCTTGCACGATCTATTTGGATTTGAGAGCTGGATATAATTCTATCTATAACGATTCTATTCGTTATTCATGAGTTCAAATAGCATACAAATTCTTATGATGTTCTTAATACCATTTTAAAACATAGTGAGTCTTAATGGATGGGCGATGATGATGCATTATCAGCACTGTTGCTTTTCTCTTTCTTTCTCGACATACCACCTCGTTTGTGTAAGGAATGTTGTACGCACAGATGCTTTGTTCGATATTCTTCTAGTAAAATTTTCCTTCTGTTCTCTTTTGTACGTGTTTCTGCCGTATAATCGCTCTTCTTTTGATTTTATCTCTTACAATAAATCAGTGCGGTGAAAGTTGAGTTGAATTCAGTCTTAACAGTCTCTGTTTCGAAATGATTAATCCATCAAACGTCATGAAAACTCTCGCTGATCGAGTCTCAAACCTACTGCCTTCTGTTTTCTCGACCATCTCGACTCCCACTGCCTCTATTACAAACCGTGAATGTGAAGTGGCTGATCAGCTGTGCAGTGTGCATGAGTCGATTGTCAACAGTCGTTCGCACACTTTCGAAATCGAAAGTACCCTCGATCATGGATTAGACGATAGCGAGCTGATCAATCAAGTGGAGGATGAAAATGAGGAAGATGAAGAATCGCTTAATCCTGAATATTCTGCTGAAGAAGACCAGGATAAAATAATACTGCGCATAATACTGAAGAAAAAGCTTCAGCCATTGATATTCCACTATTCTCGAAAAATAGTCATAGATCGTTTTATTCTCATTTCCTCATATGATCTAATGGCCAAGGAAAAAAAAGTGCTTCCTTTCGTGATTCTTAGACGTTTTTTTTCGGCAGTTTTTCTTTGCCTTACATACATTGCAAAAGACTTGTAATCAATAATTATCCATTCAAAATAAAATTTGAGCTTGGTTTCGTCTAAATGCACTTAGACTGTATTAGTGATTTGAATAAGTGCACACATACTGCATTCATTCAAGTCCCTAATACAGTCTAAGTGCATTTAGACGAAACCAAGCTCAAATTTTATTTTGAATGGATAATTATTGATTACAAGTCTTTTGCAATGTATGTAAGGCAAGCAAAATGACCACACAATGAGCAAACAGAAACGATGTCATTTTAGCTCCGAATAACAGCACGTAATCTCAAGAAAAATCTGAATTGTTCAACACTCAAATACTCATTGGACAGTGATCACTAGAATTTTCATAGATGTTGATACCAAACTTGTCATTTTTCCATATGTACTGAAATTACTTTTTCATAAATTGAATTCACTTATTAAAATTACATAAACGGTTTATCCTACTCATACAAGTTTGATTAAGCTTAATAGAACTTGTTTCTATCATTTTTCGGCCAGTGGCATATTTTTCTATTTGGAGCTGAACTATTTATTTATTTATTTCAGCTTTTTGTAGAAGTTACTGCGCGGCGCTAACAGAAAACAACATAGCGCAAATCCAGCGGGGTCTATCTCTGCTTGGGCATTTGAGGCACTTTGTACCACCTCAGAGGCTGAGGTTTCAATGTCCCACCTGAAAAATGAATTTACAGCAAAAACGTTCCGCCTTACTTTTGTCTGAGGCATTGTGCCTCAAACGCCCCACAGGATAGACGCTTCTGTGTCAAACTGATATAATTGAAAATGTCCATGAAATTTTGAGTGCAAGAATATCAACCCCACTGACCTTCTTTATATAAGTATTTTATCGCACACACCGACAAAGAACTGGTGATACTTTTTATATATCTTTTGTTATACTCATGCACTAACGTGTATGATAAACAGGTAATATGGAAAAAAAGAAAAAACCTGCGCATATTTTTCAAGAGCAAAGCAAGGAAAAAAGAAACGTTGTGTTTCACCTATTTTCTATCTCGATTTAGTAATTAGCTTTAGTTGATAAAACGATGATGTGATGTATAAAGAACGAAACAGAATAAGAAAGAGGCGAACCCTTTATATCCTTTGGTTTGTCGATGCTATCCTTCAGTTCCTCAAGTTGTGTGTCAATAGAGTATCAGAGCATAGAAACATACAGAGCAGCAACTTGGATGTGAGAGCGGCTTCGTATCTGGTATTACAAAAGCGAAGAGTAGTAATATCAGTCAGCATTCCGCATCTGGTATGAGTTCATTCTTAACGAGGCAAAAAACCAGATTTTACAAACTTTACCTTATCCACTTTGAACATCCCCTAAAATAAAAGATTTCAACTTGACACTCTGTTTAAACATGTGATTTCCAGGCCCTTTTATGCTCTGGTAGCGTTTCTGTCCTTGGAGAGAACGAAAATATACACTTCTCTTATAAATGTTGATCGTGGTGGCTATCTGATGCTCGGTTTATAATGATGCAAAGTCGTTTGAATAGTGCGTTTTTCGCAAACATATAAGAAAAAGATAGACGCTATTGATCTGAGCAGCATCTGTTCAATATACGCGTCGAAGAATGAACAGAGTAAACTGAGTTTTGGTGCTTTTAATTATTTTTGTGTCGTGCTGATTTATTTTGTTGTTTCTGTAGTTAAACAAGAAGATTTATATTCGGCCTGACCCTTCGATAAAAGTTTCCAGTGCAATCCCCACGGCATCAAAATGTGAAACACGATGGAGCCGCTTTAATCGTACATGAAGACTCTTTCTCTCTCTGTTGATTATAATCCATGGAAAAAACAAAGGAGCAGCTTGTCGATATGCCTATCATGGTCTCTGACAGGAGTCACAAGACCACATTGTAAGGCGGAAAACAAATGTTTTGGGCTTCCAGAAGAAGTTCCTTTCAGAAAGAGTTGAAGGGTTTTCTAGCTTTGGTAAAAAACAGAAGGGTTTTTTCTTCAAAGCATTTAGTTCAGGGAGCATCGTTTTGGGTTTTTCAAGTAGCGAGGGATTTTCCAGTTTGAGCAAAAAAAAGTCAAACAGGTTTACTAAAAAGAGTTAATCGTACACTTTATATTTTGAAATCCAACGAACAATTTATCTTAACGTCAGTGAACTCTTATGTAGCGATTTCTATATAAAGAAAGAGTGAAAAAGAAAAACTTTTGATACGAGATCTCTAAAAATAAAGTGTTGCTTAAGGTAATTGACATACTCATTTCAGCATACCCGGTTTTCTCTTCTGGAACATAATGCTTTAATTCTGCTTTAGACAGGTTAGGACCGCTCGCCACTCTCTATTTACATGAATACTATATCTACGCTTAGGATAACGTGTTTTCTTTGTAGACTTCGGACAAAGAATAATATAAGTTCATAAAGTGAATATTAAGGGAGAATAGAGAAGCACTCGAATAATATTACCTTGAAAACAGTCCAACGGCTTGTCCACGTAACTCGAGACTTCGCAGATCAAGTTTTTGAAAAATTATTTTAGAGTAGAACTGAGAGAAGCAAATCACTAGATGCAGTTTTTGGCGCTGATTACGAATCCCACATTAGTTTTCTAAAAAGGTGAAATTTTGGCACTAAAAATCCAGTTTTACATTTTTTGAAAACTGTATTTTCAATTTTCTCACCTAAACAAGCAGATAATACCACATTTCGAAACGTTCGATCACGATTAATATTTTTAGCAACTTTACCGGTGTCAACTGAACGAAGTTTTAGCCACTTAGCTCGTATAAAGCATATGCAAGATCGACAATGAAAGGAGTGCAACCGAATGGACTTGCTGCTGCTAGTATTCATAAAGACATTGATATTAATCCACAAGAAATATTAAATTGTTATATACAAAAAAATTCACGACGTTTAGACTTTGGGCTTTAGCAGATGAGAACATCACAAAACTCTTTCTGTCTCTTCTTTGTTTTATTTATGATGATGATGCATGTTTCATTTTTTACGCATAGACCACTACCAGGCTCTATAAAAAATATTTAGGTGATTGAATAAAAAGATTTGCCGGTACAAAAGGATTAGTGACAATATACGCACACTCTTGAGATACGGTGACAAGAACGACGGAAAATGACGGTATCAACTAGCAACAGTTGAAAAAATTTCCTGCCCATACGGAAAACGTTCGACTCAGCTAGCTCCAACGATTTATTCGACTCTATGGAAAATGGCCCAACAGTCTAAAAATCCTGGTTACGCCACTGAGTGATCTCTGTTATCTCGTTTGATCACATATTATCTCCATTGATAAACTGTTATTAACAGTCCAATGACTAAAAATGGCCAAAAAGTTGGCCACGTGGTATCCGAACAGCCCCTAATAAGGTATATCCATCCGCAGCTCACAATATCGCTTATTTTCAAATTTAGAACTTTTAGTTGAAGCGGACATCTCTGGGAAGAAGCAACGGTTCACACGAGTACGAAGAATTCTCCGTGATCTATTTTTCCATGTATTTTATTTAGTAGCTTGACGACGAACTTTATTCCAGGTCACTCTACTCCTTAAGAATAGGGTACTTTCGCACAGGTCCGCCCAGTATTACATTAGCTACTAACGCAACAATGAAGTCTTTAGCACTTTTTACTTCTTCATGATGAGTGAAGACGAGGAACCTACTATGGTCCTTCCTGGCCTCTTCCATCGAAAACTACACATCAGTTCTTCGAGATCTTCTTAATTCACACACTACTCGACTAGTGCTACAAAAGGCGCAAGGTATTGACTTTGGCCAGGTGGTTTTTCTTGTGGCGATTTTCTAGAAATCCTGTCAAAATCCTATCATCTGTCTAGGATAAGGAACGGGAAAAAATACTAAATTACCCAAAAAGTGACATGCTGAATCCGAATTTTAGGTTAGTTTGGATTCAATATTTATGAGCAATCGAGGATTTTGACGGGATTTCTAGAAAACCGCCACAAGAAAAACCACCTGGCCAAAGTCAATACCTTGCGCCTTTTGTAGCACTAGTCGAGTAGTGTGTGAATTAAGAAGATCTCGAAGAACTGATGTGTAGTTTTCGATGGAAGAGGCCAGGAAGGACCAAAGTAGGTTCCTCGTCTTCACTCATCATGAAGAAGTAAAAAGTGCTAGAGACTTCGTTGTTGCGTCAAACGGACAAACTTTGAAGCCACTTTTATTTGGATATAAATAAAGTTATGTTTTGTTAGGTTTTGAGTTCGTCCAACACGCCATAAAACCACTGGTATCTGCTAATCCAGACAAGGTCCTCCAGTCAAAAATTCTTTCCGAATGTCAGTAGCGAAAATCTCATTTGGGGATCAGAATATGCAATTTTGTATGCTCTTTCCAGCTAGCAGTATGAGAACGCTTGATACTAGTAGATAAAGTCAAATTTCGCAATTCGGGCACCCTAAAAATGCTTCAATTCAGAACTTATTGCCGCGGAAAAACCATGTTCGGAATAATTTTTCAAGGGGCGATACATCTTTAATAGGACTATCGATGGCAAATAGTCAAACCCACCCAGCTTTAAGTCGTGTATAAAGTGGGCGGACCTGTGCGGAAGTACCCAACAGCACGCAGGGTATGTGACGATTCTTTGTCACAACCTCTTCTTCCAGTACGTACTTCTGTCGCTACGACTACTCCCTTTTGTTTCGTTCTCTCCCTTGTCTGTTTTCGTTCTTTCTCAGCTTTCTTCTTTTGCTGTCCTTATCTTTTGTACATGCAGTAGTAAATATATATTAAGTGTTTTTCTTGTGTGAGAGTTAGTTTTTTTGTAGTTTGTGATAAAGAGTAGTCGAATAAAAGAGTAATACTACAGATCTTAACGCACGCATACAATCAACTCAAGGACTTATAATTAGGGGAAATATAGGTTCCTCACAAGGGTGTTATCTCGTACATTAAGTGACGTTAAATAAATAAAATGATCTTAATTCTCATTAAATGCTCAAAGCAATTACGTATTGTTTGTTCGTTTATAATTACTCATCATGTTTCTCACCGTCTTAGAACTGCTATCATTCATTGGTCCTAATTTTGTCTTATAGTATGTTCAATATGGCTGCTGCCATAGAACTGGGACACAGAAAAAAGAAAATGTGAGCTTAAAAACCAAAACAACAAGGTACGCTTGTCTCCACGAGCTCGGTCCCTTGACTTTATTAAGTTGGATCTGCGCAAGCGAACACCCTTTGGTGACCTATAAATCGAACACAATGCTCTCGCCTCCCTTCGGTCGGCGCTCACTGGGGCCCTAACTAAGGCATCTTCTGGATTGCTACTATTGCTCGATTGACTGCTATCTGACAACATCTACCCCCGGCCTATACAGAAAACGTTTGCTTAGCTGTTTACCTCTCTGCATCAGTAGATATTTCAGATGATCTCTTTAAATATTTTCTCTCTTATGTAAAAAATAATTTTCTACTTTTGTCTCTTGTGATTCGCTTATCCATAGAATATCTAACACCCATTTTTCCGTATTTTGCGCACAGGCACACAGACACACAGACAACCATTTCGTAGGACCCTAGACTAAAGTCAAGGGGACAATCTATAACAAAATGAGTGCTTTTACACTGTTTACGGATATCCCTTATACAGTGTCCCCACTGTTTAAGGACACTCATTCTCAGTTCACTCTGGTTCACCAAAATATTGACAGAGTCTCCTTAAAGTGTAAAAGTGTCAAATTGCTACTTAATACTGGAGACAGTATTTCTAACAACAAAGCTCACATATGCTTCGGAATTTAAAAATACGCTCTGTTTTACGCTTTTCTCAGAAAACAGAGCGCATAATATACGCTTTGTTTTCTAATAAAACTTTTTCATATTTGAGAGAAAATAAGAAAAACTTTTTTAATTGTAGGTCATTCTGTTGTTTATAATACAGAAAAGACAGAAGAGCAGTTGGATTTGCCTGTTTTTAATTTTCGTCTGATTCCTGATGCCTAAATTGATGCTTTCTGTTTAGATTTGAAACGTGTACGCTTTGCGAAAAAAAACAGAGCGTACTCGTACGCTCAGCGGATAAATTCTGTTAAAAACACTGGTTGAAGTAAGGAAGATCCAGAGGCACACTTGAGCCATCAGTAGGACCTAGCTACTTATGGAAAGTTACCAGGTAAATTGAACTTTTGGACCTGTTTTAGACCAACACTTCAACATTATAATACTTCTAATCTGTAAATACATTCAGTATTCATCTCTTTCTCTCCCACTTTTCTACTTCTTGTGAATATAGTAAAATATAGGGTGAAATTTTGATCAGAATTCTATGGACCTTCTTTTGAGATTGCTCTACATTTTTGTAGAAGATGTGACTGTAATGCTGGTTGAAGCTCCAATGTCATAGTATAGCGGTACCAATAAACAAAAGATGGCTGAGGCTGCAAGTCATCTAGCTCTAGTTTGTCTTTTAGCGGGCTAAGATACGCTAGGACTAAAAGTTAGGCTTGAGTTCAGTCCTAGCGTTTCCATGGATCCTCATTGACGTTTTTTCTTTTGTTCTATATCTTGCATCGAATGAAACAGTGAAAATAGACAAGAAAAGATGGCCGAGAAAAGCGTTTGCATTCCGTCCCAGTGTATCCGGATTTCTTTCGCGTTATTTATTCGGGTGTTTGGCGAACACAAATTTAAGTGTGATTAATGAGAATGATGATCGGTAATTTCTTTTCTTTGAATTATCGAAAATTGAAAAGTTAATGACCAAAAGTCAAAAGAAATATGAGAACAATGAACTTTGCCGTGGTTATTTGTTCACTGTTTTCTTTCTTTAGTATTTTCCTCCTGATGTGTAGTGATGCGATGGAACGTGTTCGAATGTTCACTCGTACATTTCAGTCGAAAAAGAAATTCTCTTTCACGTTCTGTCTATGAAAGTTCAGTTCGTCTGAAAAGACTGAACAGAATGATCGAAATTTTGAACTATATGTCATTGAATAATCGAATGTTCGTCTTCAAATATTCATCTCTTATGGGTATTCATTAGCTTTTTCTAAGTGAATATTGGAATTTATTTCGAAATGTTGATGAAAAATCCACATAGAAAATATGCACATATATGTAAATGAAAAGCCATGGAAAAAGACAGTTAATACAAATCACCATGCATAGTTATATTTCAAAAATAAAAGTTTATTTA
>CAJNOQ010009610.1:0-10127 GCA_905250885.1 Didymodactylos carnosus
AGTGTGTGTGTGTGTGTGTGTGTGTGTGTCGATAAGAACAAGATTTTTTTTAAACACATATCAAATTTTCACTACACTCTCGAACGTTTTCTTTTAATCGACCATGAAATTCATCTCTTTGTGATAAAACCTCCAAAAAAAATATATTTTTGTTATATAAACACAAAGCGTTATAGTCGGATTATGGTCTCTCACTTCCATGTCTCTCAAAACGTGATTAAGATTCTCATACTACATTACTGTACTGATCTGTGTGTGTATAGTTGTGAAAAAAATCGATGATATGTTTTGTAATGATAAATTTTACAACTTTTTAGTAAAAATATGATAACAGACATACTGCACAGACACATATGAACAAGTCCCTTGAGCTATGTTTATATTCATTTGACTTGTTCATTTGATTTATTGAGTAATGAAATGATAATTTATTATCATTCATAATGAACTTTTACCATCTTGCTAGTAGAGAAAAACGAAACAGTTAATAAGGATGAAATCTCAAACTTTTCAATTTTATGAATTTTTGAAAAGAAGAAGGTCATGTGCGTGAAGATAAAAGTAAGCCTTAAATTTGATTGTTTTTCTTTTCTTTTTCAACATTCTTAAGATGAACAGAGAAGAAAGTAGTGAGTGTCATATCTTGCACCCACTTGTTGTTGTTTGTTGTGTAATTCTGTTTTCTTTTCTTTATATATACATATATATATATATACTTATCAGAATTTTGCCTTAAAACAATATGAAAAAAATTTTTCTCACATGTACATATTGAAACTTGTTCATCTTACGTGTCATGATCACATTTAAAGATTTGGATACTTGTTGATGCAAGAACAATGACATCGTCATCATGAAAATTAACGTGTCTAGGACTGGCTAAGATATTACTAGTCAATGAATAACCTCTTAAAGGTGAACAAATAAAGTATTTATCTCGTGTGTATATTAATCAGGAGAGAGAGAGAGAGAGAATATATTTAGATATTTGAAACTGTTGTACATGGTATTTAAATGATACTGTCTGTTTTGTTTGTTTATATTAATAAAATAAATAATTACAACCATTCAAATGACAATGTCCTTGTCATTATTTCCAGATAAAATCACTTTTTTATTATGTTATTATCTCCTTGTGGGTGATCGATGTTTAGTCAAATTTTAATAATTTTGGGCTTTTTTTCGTTAGAAAACTTTTAACTTTTATAATGTGCTGGCAAAAGATGTTTATTACTAATTTTTTCTTTTTTTTTCCCCTTTTTTTTTTTGTTCAATATTTATAATCCCATCAGGTGAATATTGATATCAAAATGATGTAATTTGATTCGACAGTTTCAACAAGCAGTCAATATAGAGTCGAGACGACAATGTTTGGTTGCCACTTTCTTTCTTAAATTGTATCCGAGTACTATCTTGTAATATATTCTATAAGAGTGCGAACGTTTTCTCTTGAATAGGTAATGTCTTTCTTTTTTTTTTTCTTTATTAAAGATGCCGTGTGTTTCATAAATGATCTTCATATATTAAAAAAAAAAACATGAATAGCTGGGCTCATCGAGTGGTGTACACCACAGAAAGAAAAAAAAAAGGAAGTTGAAAACTAATAAAAAAATTACAATGACAATTAGAACAATATAAGAATTCAACATTTGTTAATGATGACAGATATGAAATGATGATATATACATCCGTCTTTCCATTATTAACACTTGAAATTTGAAGAATAATTACTGAGAAAGTGTAGCTGTAACATTTAAATATGAATAGATTTTTCTTTTTTTGTACAGTTTGTTAATCAATAATGAGAAAGAAAAGTGGTATTATTTAAATTAAGATTAAAAGTGTGCGAAAGAATAGTAACTCGAGAGAAAAAATTGTCGTCGGCCATTTTGATTACCTTACAATTGCCAGACCACATTCATTGAATTTGTTTTTTTATTTTAATGCCTGAAACGATCTCATTAAGAATGAACTAATATGAATATGATTGAACTTCTATTTCAAAATTCAAATACTATTGAAAACAAAACCAATCTATATTTGAACGACCTTTAAAAATTTGTCATCGCCTAAATATAGAACTTTTTTGATAATTACGAGAAAACTTTAAGCATGCCTGTTTAAGAAATTGAATAATAAAAAATATACTCAGACAGAGAACAAGGTACGATTACACAATTTTTTTCATTATTGTATGCGTTTCCAAACGAACAGTTACATACATATTGAAGAAGAAGAAGAAAAAGAAACAACAAATTGATTTGTCTATACATAAGAATATGAAAACAAATAATAAATGATAAGTTAACAGCCGTGTGAACAACTGTTTGCATAAGTTGTGCTGTTACAACATATAACTTCTTACAAACCCTAGAGGGAAAAGATTGAAGAGATTTTCTTTTTTATAAACTATACCTTTGCTCTTTCTTCTTCTGTCTCTCTCTCTTGAACAAAGAATATTATAATTTTTAAATTTGTTTATTTTAGTGATGGTAGATTAGTTTGCGATTGTAAACATAATACGGCTGGTGACGAATGTGAACGATGTAAAGATTTCTATTATGATCGACCATGGGCAAGAGCAACGCAACGTGATGCTAATGAATGTGTTGGTAAGTTATGTTACTGTTGTAAATTGTGTTACATAGAATCGAAAATGAGAATATTATAACAATTTTTAGAGATACTATTTGCAACTCTACAGGTTTTTTTATCCATTTTCATTATAAGAAAACATCCCGAGTCTATTTAGATAAATTAAAATTATTCAAAAAATCAAAAAAAGTGCATTAGAACTCATCTATATTATTTTTAGTATGTAATTGCAATAATCATTCGGAAAAATGCCGTTTTAATCTTGAATTGTACAAATTGAGTGGACACAAATCAGGCAGTGTCTGTTTAGCATGTCAGCATAATACGGCCGGTAGAAATTGTCAGTATTGTCAAGAAGGCTACTATAAAAATAAATATGAATTGATGACAAGTGCGAGTGTTTGTAGAGGTAAAAAAACAAAAAATAAAGAAGAAAATAGTCGATTTAACTAATCACATATTGTTGTTTCAATGTTGCACCTATTATTCACTTCTCTTCTCTCTATATGTACCACAAAATCACAAACTAAAGTTTTTTCCATGAGGTAAAGAGAAAAAAATAATGTTCATCCATTTGAATCTGTGGAAGAGTTAGTGATCTCTGTGTATTTATTTTGTGTTTTTGCAGCGTGCAATTGTAATTCTCATTCCAGACAATGTCGTTTCAATAAGGAATTGTATTTGTTATCTGGGAGAAAATCAGGTGGAATATGTATTAATTGTAAGCATAATACTGTAGGCCGTTCATGTCATTATTGCCAAGAGGGCTATTATCGTGATATTTCATTGGCAATAAATCATCCGAAAGTATGTAAAGGTAGGCATATCACATCATAAACAAGAGTTAGTGCCGTTGTAGTTTAGAACGCATGCCTATATTTTGCTTATATCCTGATTTTATGCATGAGCTTATTTTATTCTTTTATAAAAATGGATGAATGATTTTTTTTTCTCCTTCTCTCTTGCTTTCAATAATTGCATGATCAATTTTTTAACCTTGTATGATATTAACACCTATTGTTGTACTAGATGTTTTGTGTATTTTTTTATTGTTCATGTCTTTATTTAGAGTCATTATAAGGTAAGTTTTCATCTTTTTCTTTCTTTTTTTTTTTCCCTTCAATATATACACGTTAAGAAAAATCAATTAATCGATTGATTGATGTATTGATAACAAGTTGCTCCTAAAATGACATATTGATGAATAGAAACAAAGACCTTTTATTTCAACAGGAAGGAAATTTCTTTGTTTATCTTTCAATTTACCGTATTCAACTAACTTCTAGTTTGAATTTCCTCTAAATCTTTTGTTTTTGACGTTATGTCCTTTACTTCATTCATGAATATTTACAATTTAGTTAGCTGAAGTGTATTTATAAATTGTTACAATTAACTTTAGAATTAAAAAAGTGAAATTTAGTTAGAATCATCCATTATAAAAATTAATCTCTTTGAATACCTATTTCTATTACATTAAAATCAATTTGATCAATATTAATTAATTATTGTATTGAATATTTTGGCATAATTCGTAGCACATTCAAATACAACTTTAAACAAATTTTGGTATAATAGACAATTCTATTTATGTATAAAATATTCGAGGATTGTTTTTCTTTTTTGTAATCTTTTATTCTATCATAATGGTTAAAAAGGCAATCCTATGATTATTTTTCATTTCATCAGATTTTGTTTTTTGAGAAAAAGATAGAATTCGACTGAAAATATTCATATGCAAACGCGAACGATATACTCAACATCATAGTCATCATATGTCTCTCTTTTTCTCGTTTATTTCTCTTGAGAATTACATTTAAAGCAAAGTAGATGTAATGTTCTATTTGCTCTTAATTATCATATCTTTCTCTTTAAAAAATATAATTATGAGTGTAAACATTGAATCTGTCTATGTTATAGAAGAACAAATAAACAAAGCTACTATTTTCAATGAATTATACAATATAAGAGTAAATTAAATATATCTTGAATTTTTTTCTATTTTCTAGAGAAAAATGAGAGAGAAGAAATAAAAATTAGACGAAATAGACTTCTAAAAAATATTAGCAACTTGAATTATTTTGAGAACTATTAGAAATCATGTTAAAAAGTGCTAATTTTAATTTAATGAGATATATGTCAATAAAGATGCAAGAAATCAATGTAGAGATAAATAAAATAAAAAAAAATGACGAAAAGAAACATTAAATGATAAGAACTTTGCAAATATTGTTATTTGATTCAAGTGTATATATTGAAAATAAAGTAACATACTTAATTGTTTTGCTGGTATATGCCTCTGGCATAATACATATAGGATACAAGGAAAAAAAAATAGTCTAACAATGATCACCATAGATAAAACTTGAATGTTTGTAGTTTGCACGTTGAAAACTTACTTGTCTACTCTATATATCCTATAAATTTAATTTTTCTTTTTTTTTTTTGTTTCATCTAGAATGTAATTGTCATCCAGTTGGATCTCGTGGTAAAACGTGTAATCAAACAACTGGTCAATGTATTTGCAAAGATGGTGTAACGGGTCTTCGATGTGATCGATGCATGAAAGGTTATCAACAAACAAAGTCTCCAGTTGCACCATGCATACGTATGTAAAGACGAAGAAGAAGAAGAAAAAAAAAAAAACGATTTATTAATTTACACCTTCTAGTGAAGAGTTGACCATGAAGAAATTGTTCTCTATGCCATATCTAAATGATGATAACAGAAAGTATAGTATATGTTGACAAAATCTAGCCATATTTATTTAAGAGATAAACTATAAATAATTGATATTTACTCATTTTCATAGTGTAAGTGTTCATTTATCAATGTATTACACGCTATTACATAACAGAGAAGAAAATAGATTTGGTTATTTATCATCACTGAGATATATATTTTTTTTACTCATAATTAATTTACTCTTTAACAATAACTATTGAAGTTTGAAAAATTTTCATTCATTTCTAGGTACGTTAGAATTGTCTCCTATTTTCAACATCTATCAGGATGATTCATATGCAACATCGAATAATCATGATGAAGATAAAACATATTCTTATAATCAACAATCTCCACCACAATCTTCAACTGTCGTTCGGCCAGATGATGATGGTGTTAGTCGATCTGATTATAATTCTCCAAATATTGATCAAAGTCATTATTGTGGTGCTTGTCGATATTATAGTAAACGATTACATTTTAAAAAATATTGTAAACGAGATTATAGTAAGTATCTATTTTAATAAGTAATTTCTTTACTTATTCTATATTCACTTTTCTTTTATAGCAATTCATGCTCGTGTAACTAATCGTCATGATGCTGGTCAATGGGTCTCATATTTATTAACTGTTTTACGTGTGTATAAGGATCGTTTAAATCGTATACAAGAAACAGAACAATGGGTATGGATTAGTCGAAAAGATATACAATGTAATTGTCCTAGACTAAAAATTGATCATGAATATTTATTAATGGGTTTTTATGATCAAATGCAAACATCACTAAGTTTAGATAGAACTTCTGTTGTTATTGAATGGCGAGAAAGAATGGAACAAAGAATGGTTCGGTTTAGACGATTAGAATTAAATAAAAAATGTTAGAACTATATACTTCGAAATCTTTATGTCGCGTCACAGGGAGTTTTTAGTGAGCCGCGAAACATATCATTCCATGTCATATTTAGATAGAGAGAGTAGGGTCTTCTGAACGTTGTTGTTGTTGTACTATGCACATTTTTGTATATATCTATCATTTTGACACAGTAATATATATTTTTTCTACTTAAAACGAACAAATGTTTCCTTACATCTTCTCGTAGAGTCCAGATACATTATAAAATAAATGGATCAGAACACTTCTCCAGAGATCTCACAGTTTCTCCGCCCTACAACATCAGTTCTACTGAATATAATCCATTTTTTTTGTATTAAAACTGGCTAAAACTAACTTGAAGGTCCACTCGTCAGGGATCATAATTTGTTCTATGATAGATCTTCACAAAGTCGTATTTATTCAAATAACTTCTTTCTAAATATACTTTTTTTCTGATTATACATGAAATAAAATCTATTATACCCCATGTTATCCTCAGATTTTAGCATTAGTTTGTTTGTTCAATATGTCCTACAACGCTTAGTCCTGTCTGTATTATCGTTTTTTATTTGTTGTTGTTTAAATGTTTTTTAATAAAGACAATTTAAATCGATATTTAAAAATCACCACCTATTTTTTTTTGTGTTCTTTTTTTCTCTTCTGTTGAATGTTTGTCAAATTGAAATTAAAGTAATAGCAAAAGAATTGTGCTTTTATTGTAACATTGATTGAACGATAACAACCATGAGGGAATTCAAATTTTCATTAACAATCTCTTGTCATCTATGGCATACCGCTTGATTTCAGCTGTGTGTATTATGATTTCTGTCGTCTAAATAATCCGCTCGGATCTTTTCTCCAATATGCTGAAAAACTCAAAACGCTCTATTCACATTGCAGTCAAAAGTTAATTTCTTAGTTGTTACATAATTTTGAACATGAGATTAAGTGCAGAACTTCTTTCGAGACAAAACCATCATATTCAGACTAAAAGTCGATTAACCAAAAGCGTGTGTGAATATATAATAGAGTCATCAATCAAAAATACATCAGAGATCCACTTGAAAAAACAAAAAAAAGGTGAAAGATGAACAATAGGCGTTGAGTGAATGAAACCTATTCACATATACACACACACACACGTATTTTTTCTTTTTTAAAGTGAAATGTGTGCCATGATTTATATTGCTGTAGTTTACCACTATTGATGATGATCGTTTACATTTTCTACAAACAGTGACATGGTCTAAATCACAGGGCCTTCCTTCAATAGGGTTCATTTATATTTATTATTGTCTAAACAAAACAGTAAAAATATGATGAAAACTCTAATCATCGAACGGTAGACAATATGCAAACAGTTACTAACACAAGGACATGGCTAATTACCGTAAACCATTAAAACAGAGAAGCAACTAATTCATTTTTTCATATTTAACCACTCATCACTCACATCTCTATTGTGATGTAGTGGTAGAATATAAGACGAGTGATTTTTTTTGTCATTTTTATAACCTAAATGTCAACTCTGACTTATTTTTGTCATGAAACACAGAAAAGTTAATTATGGTGAATAACACCATAACATGTCGTCTACAAAATGGTGTTGTCTATAATAATTATGTATTACATCTTTCAATATCTTCTTTTCTCTCTCTTCTTATCACTTATTTAATCTCTCTCGTCGTAAAATACGTTAATTTTCAATTGTCGATAGATGAGACAACTACTAATAGTAATTATTTTTTAAATGACATACTTTCTCTTCTACTCTAACAGAGAGAGCAAAAACGATTAGATCATAGGACGTATAAACATTTTAAATTATGAACGATAACAGACAGAAACAGTTGTTTAGATTATCTTCTCATCACAGAAAAACATGCCAAGGTTTAACAACTATCCATAAAGTATAGAGGCCAAAAGGTTTTGAAAGTGAAAAAAGAAAGAGAAAGAACAGTTTTGTAACTGATCATAGTATGCGCTTTAAGAAAGAGATGCGCATAACGTTTTAGAGGCCATTAAATTCAAGTATAGCAGAAAAGTGACTACTGCTTGCTATTAATAGCACTTGAAATATAAAACGCGTTAATCTTCAACAGACGTCTTACTTCAAAAAATAAAATTCAAAAGAAATTGACCTTCGTTATAAGAGAGATTTACTTTTATGGAACGGATATATCAACTGAACTTTAAAAACTCAAAAGGCTGCTTTATCAAGAATTTTAATTAGTCGAATACATATAAATAATGATCAAATATCTAAAGAAATTCCACTAAATAGTACTATCGAATTAATTATACATTATTCTCTTAATCTAGTACAATCGAGCTACTGCTTTGACTAAAATTTCACTCGTTTACGTTTTCTCCTTCACTTTGATGATCAGAAAATATAATCGGAGGCTATGATCTAATCATACTTTCAATGTGTATGTGTATATATATATATCGATGGAGAGGCTAGAATACAAACAGATGATAATTTTTCTACTTTTATTTGATCTCTACTTATCGCGATTATTTGTTGTGTAGATCTTATGCAGTATATGGCAAACAAAATTATCGTACCCAAATGTCACATACATATTTAAGGAGAAAAGATAGTCTGAATTACAGGGTTGAATCAAAATCCCAAGTGCAAAAACGATACAAACTACTTGAAGGTTCACTTTCGAATAAAAAGCGAACAATGCCTCTAAAGCAGTAGTGAGAAGCCTGATTTTCAACGATAGAAAATAATACCAGATCTATAGCATACAATGTCTATCTTCTCAGATAGAGGAATAGAAATTTTGCTAATTTTTACGCTTATCTAGTGTGGATAAATTTAAATATCCGACAGAGTGAATGTGTGAAGTGTTACATTAATCAGAACTGTAATCCTTTTAATTGAACTTATTTTCTACATACACGTACAAACATATAAATGAACGTATTTTATGTAAACAAATCATTGTATGAGATGTCTCATTCAAAATAAACTAAAACATAAATTTGTTCTGTTTATGAAAGTGCAATCATCGGTGTATCTTTAATGTAAATATAAATCAATAAAAACTGTCTAGCCCAAATTTTTATTTATAAAATTAACTTTGGCATAGACATTCACGTTTGGGGTCGTTCTTTCGAAAACGTATCACGTTTACATCGACTTTATCACAACAGTGCTAGAGTTATAGAACTAGTACAACTCGAGCTCCTGATGACGAATATCACGTTTAAAAGCTTTTAAACCAACGGCATCGTGGTCTTCTAGATCTGTAGGAATCCCATTTCCCAGCAGAACAGACTTTTTCGTGCATTTTCATCACTTTTTAGTGAAACACTTTCATGAGCTGGTACCGTCAGATTACAATCTATATATGCAGCAGTGCAAAATTCCTAACGGACAAAAAGTTCCAAAATGTTAAGCACGTTCTCCAGAAATTTTTAAAAATATCGTTTTTTTCCGAAAAGTGGACCTTTTTTGTAAACCATATTTTCCCCATATGTATGTACTCGACGCGGGATATTAGAAAACAGGTTTTTGCCTTTGTCCATGCACTTTTGAAACAGACGAAACTCCTAAGGTATTTTTTGCAGGAAAAACACTTTTTCTAACAGCCCACATCGAGTACATGCGAAATATATGAGCTCATATATCATATAATGAGTATACGAAAAATCGTATCAGCACTGATATAACATCTCGCAGCCATTAGTGGAATAGTTAAAGGTTTTCTTTATTTGTATACGGCAAACAATCGCAAATGTTGCTATATGACATCGGCGATAAAATTTTGGCTTTTGATTTTTTTGCTAAATTCAATTGGCACTGTTTTCCAACATTGTTAGCGATACAACTAATGGTATTTTTTGATGCACACAGATTCATTTCAAATAATTCTTGTTGTACCACAAAGTATGACTATTTTGCCGTCAAAAGATATATGAC
>CAJNOQ010009611.1:0-10127 GCA_905250885.1 Didymodactylos carnosus
AAATCCAAAAGTCTAAAAGCTTAAGAAGTCTAAAAGTCTACGAAGTTCAGAAGTCTAAAAATCCAAAAGTCTAAAAGCCTAAGAAGTCTAGAACTCTAAAAGTCTAAAAAGTCTAAAAGTCCAAGAAGTCTAAAAGTGTAAAATCCAAAAGTCTAAAAGTCTAAGAAGTCCAAAAGTCAAAAAAGTCTAAAATTCTCAAAAGTCTAAATATGCAAAAGTCTAACGGTCTACAAGTCTAAGAAGTTCAGAAGTGTAAAAATCCAAAAGTCTAAAAGTTCAAGAAGTCTAAAAGTGTAAAATCCAAAAGTCTAAATGTATAAGAAGTCTAAAAGTCAAAAAAGTCTAAAAGTCCAAAAGTTTAAAAGCCTAGATATCCAGAAGTCTAAAAGTCTAAGAAGTCTAACAGTCTAAAAAGTCTAAAAGTCCAAAACCCTAAAAGGCTAAGAATTCTTAAAGTCTAAATATTTAAAATTCCAAAAGTCTAAAAGTCTGAGAAGCCTAATAGTCTAAGAAGTCTAAAAGTTTAAAAATCCAAAAGTCTCAAAATCCAAAGGTCCAGAAGTCTAAGAAGTCTGAGATGTCTAAAAGTCTAAATATCGAAAAGTCTTAAAGCATAAGAAGTCTTATAGTCTAAGAAGACATTTAGACTGCTTAAACTCTTAGACCATTGGACTTGTAGATTTTTAGACTTTTAGACTTTTGGATTTTTACACTTTTAGACTTCACATACTTTTAGACTTTAGGTTTCTTGGACTTCTAGAGAAGTCTGAAAGTCTAAAAGTCTGAGAAATCTAAAAGTCTAAAAAATCTAACATTAGCTATGAAATTGAAAATACTTTTAGACTTTTTAGACTTTTTTAAAAAGGTGTCAAATGCCTTATGAAAATCTAGAAAAACACTTAAGACCTGTTCACTATTATCAAAAGCTAATAAGATCTCATGAACTGTGGCGATCAATTGATTAATAGTAGAATCGCCATGCCTAAATTCTGACTGGTTCGTACTTAGAAGGTTGTAATTTGTTAAATATCCATAAAGTTTCCGATGATCAAACGCTGAAGTATTTTTGATAAAACAGGCAGTAAGCTTATAGGACGATAATTATTCACTTCATGAGGATCGCCTGACTTAAAAATCGATGTAATATAGCCAAGTTTCCAGCTTTTAGGAAATTGTTCCTGTTCTAGAGATTGATTAAATAAATAGGTTATGATCGGAGTTATGACAGGTGCAGCTTCTCTAACTATTCTGGCTGACAGACCAGGCGCACTAGCAATTCTACTACAATCAATTTTACACAGTAATTCAAAAACTTCACTCTCAAAAATATGAAATTTCATCATTGAGAATTTGCTAGATGTTGGAACAACTAACGGCACATCATTAACCTCATTAAGTGGCATTGAGCAAACTATCGCGAAATGTTTTTTTAAAAGCTCAGCCTTTTTTCCCGGATCTATCATTAGTTCTTTTGAAGACCTGTCAAAAAGAGGTGGAATGGAAATATTGTTGATTTTATTTAATATGTTTTTAACTTGACGCCATCAGGGTTTTGATAGCGAATTCATCTCAGCTGATAACTTCCGATAATATTCTTTTGTGCGGCTTTACACGCTTTCTCAAAATCATGTGAAGCTCCTCTCGAATTAGCCGCCGAACTTGTCGTCTTAAATCTACAATCGATTTTATAAAGCTCATGTTTTTTCTTCAGTAGCTCTCGTAAAGTCTCATTAAACCAAGGGCGATCATTAGACTTAACCACAATAATTTTATATGGTACCACAAAGTCAGCTATCCATAAAATCATTTTTTCAACTAGCAGAACCCTATTATCTAATTCTCCATCCTCAACTAGCTCATTCCAATCCAATTCTGCTAATTTATCACGAAAAACATCCCAATTTGCTCTTCTATAATCATAGATCTTTCTACTATATTGCGTGACAGGCAGTTGAGCTATAGTGATACTGAATTTAACTACATTATGATCGCATGTACAACATAATTCAGGTAAAATTTCTATTTTCTCAACTAAATTCAAATTATTAAGAAAAATTAAATCTAAACCAGTGGATGATTTCGGACGAGTAGGTTTTTCAACAATTTGAAAAAGCTGTACGTCCTTAGCAAACTCATAGAACTTTTTACCTTCGAGAGTAGAAGCCTTCGTAGGACACCATTCGTAACAATGTGCATTAAAATCTCCTGGGAAGACCAAATCAGTACTTTTATAACAATTATTGCTTCTAATTCCAGTTAAAACAGTGTCTAGGTGTACAATAAAATCTCGTATATCAATCCAATCAGGTCGATAACAAGCTGATAACAAAATAGTTTTTGATTTAGAGAATTGAATAGAACAGAAGAGTGTTTCAAAATCTACATTATCAAACTCAGTTAAGTGTTTTCACGATAGATTATTTCTTACATAAATTACGATGCCACAACCTTTTTTCCCTACTCTATCTCTTCGAAGTGGCACCTGAAAACCGTTTAACAATAGTTCTAAGTCAAGAACAGTATCATCTAACCAAGTCTCAGTGATTACTATTATCGCAGATTTTTCTAGCTCTACTAAACTCGCTAAAATTTCAAATTTTTTTGACCATAATGGGATGTGGTGTAGAAATCGCATTTTTGCTATTGTCAAACGATGCCATTAATCTATTAACATTCAACAGCAGAATCGTTTCGCTATGCAACTGATTTCTAATGTAAAACATTTTAACCATTATCAATTATCTCATACACTACAGTCTTAGAACGCAACATATCAGGTCGGGAAACCAATACCTTTGAGAGTTTTCAATACAGGATAAATTCAATTATCCATATAGATATCTTTGAATATCATCATATGAATTAATAAATACGATGCCTTGAACTTCGATTTTATAACAAACTCTTCCTCCTCTGATAAATACATATTTTCGACCTTCATCTTCTAGACTATCACGCATTTGGTATAATAATCATTTATCATACCTTGTTACATCTTTAAAGATCGGAATACCAGTTGCTTGTTTGAATTTTTTTCGTTTTAATAGTAAAGATTTTAGTTTAAATCGAGAAAGAAATGCAGCTATAACTGGTTGTGGAGATTGTTGTTCTTCTTTTTCTGTCCTAGAGGATGGCAATATTCTATATCTTCGTTTTTCAATTGAATTCCAATCTTAGCAGCTCCTTCAGTGATTGATTTTACAATATCAGTTTGTTCTTTCATTCCAATGAAACGAAGATTCTTTTGTCTTGAAATTCTTTCACGAGAATTTGCATTAAACTGAATGTTTTCAAGCTGTTGTTCAATTGAATTAGTTTTTTGTTCTAAAGCAGTTAAACTTTATTCAATTCGTTTAATAACAACATCTTGCAATATATTCACAATGTCTTCTGGTTCAGAGTTCTCTCGTAAAGACTGAATTTGCTCTTTCACTTCTTGATCATTTGAAATTATCTCGGAGATGTTATTTCTTATTGAATCTCTGTTAATTGAAACTCTGTTAATTGTTGGAGTTGTTGATGCTACTACTTGAGTAAATTGCATTTTATTTGTTTTCCGAGATGTATAATATTCATTCACAGGTATTAATGAAGTTTATTTAGATATAACGTAGATATGTAGTAGAAAGTGTATACTATAGAACTGACATATACGTGTTTACGCGATGAAGAGAAAAGGATGATTGTTTTCCCATCAGTCTCAAGACTGAATCGCCGTATAATATCTGTTGCCGTTTGTTCCGCCAGATAGTGCGCGCAATCTTTACTGAACGTTTTATCAATGTCTTCATTATTCCTCTGTTTGCTGTAGTCAAGAAGATCCGCAATGTCAATTGTGAAAATAGGATGATCAAGAACAATAACAGAATAAAAATTTGATGAAATCCCGCCAAAAATTTTCCAGTTACTTGTCACGGTATTATCTTGAGTAAAACAGTTAACATCAACATTTTTTCTTGATTTTTGTTTTCACCAGCTTTAACTTGTTTTTTCCGTCGATCAGATTAGACACATTAGAAGAGAATAAATCGCGCAAATTTTCCTCTCTATAGTTAACGAATGAGATTTCATCGAGGTGTATACATCCATCATACAGGAACAATTCATGAGAACATTAATTTTTTTGAGAAAAAATATTTTTAAATCAGTGTGTGGTTTGTAATGTTTTTAAAATATTACAAAGTTTTCTTGATGATTTCATCACAGAAAAACAAATTCAAGGAATGAAAATCCCTGCTATATTACAATTAACTAAATTTCTTCTTCAACATCAATATTTTGTGAAACACGATCTAAAAGGAGTGTTGAAGTGTATAGGGATAAAAAATCGACATAGTATCAAAAGACTGTCACAGACCGTGACCGACATAGCATCATAAACCATGTAAAACACGATCTACAAATTAATACCGATGTTGCTAAATCCCTTCATTTACAATATAACAAGCTCCATTGTGTTTCACATTTTTAATCCCGCAGAGATTGCGCTGAAAGCTTTTCTTTACCAGAAAAGTATCTATCAACAGACCGTTGGTGGTGCTACTGGTTTATATCTGATGGATCTTTTAATTAATATTTACTTATTCTATTGGCAACGACCATTATTATTACAACAAGATCAACATGAAATTTTTGCTCGCTGTTTTAATGATCTATTTTTTACCTGGAATGAATCCGAAGTGAAACTTCATGGCATATTAAAAATTATGAAAATACCCCGAATCCATTGAATATAATCTGAATATTCAAACAAGAGTGTTTCATTATCTCGATGTACAAATTTATCATGTCAATAATCATCTTCAAACGCATGTACATCATGATTAGAAATATGAACCATATCTGTTACCAACCATGCACGATGCATGTCTTCTCTTACCATCAAAAATTTTTCATCGAGCACTTCTACGTGCAGTTCTAAGTTGTTCACAATTAGAAGATTTTGAAGTAGAACAATGGTATATTGAATATTCATTTTTGTTTAATCGATTTCAATTCGATTTTATCCGTCAACATATTGAAGAATTTTTTCTCAGTTTTAATGCCTTATCCATCGTTTAGAACACTTAAATATGCAAAAGTTCTAAGTTTTCATTGACGAACTGTTCTCTGTTGCTCTGTAAATTTCCTCATACCATCGCGATGATACATTTTCTTCAATAAAACGCACTTCTCTTAACAAAAACTACTTCCTTCATCCAAATATATTCCTCTTTTGTTATTTAAGATAGTGAACTACAGTCGAAACGCGTCGTATATAGCTTTGAATCTTTAACCCATATAAACTCACCCTCATACTCTCAAGAAATTTAAAAAATACTAACAGCGCAATTTTTTATGCGTCATCCGTTAGTTTATTGTTAAAGGAAAAAGTCACCATCACAAAATGGCAAAAGTGGTTATATAGGCCAAAATTTGGTATTTTGTGGTTTGAAAAAATTATGATATCGACTGAAAGCGAATGAGATTTTTTATTAAGAGTCTTAAGTTAATGAAACCTTCAATTGCTGAGAGTTTTAGCTTCACGGGAAACTCTGTAAAAAGGCGGCAAATCCCGTTGAAACCAGCCTCACGTGATCTGGAATAGTGTTAATAGTCTCTTCAGTAGCTAGACTTTTGTCTTCGAATACTGCAAGGCCAGCTAGCAGATCGCTATCGCGCAGATCGACGTAAATGGGATGTCTCATTTCTGGACTTGTCATGTTGAAAAATTGAACATTGTTCATGTTAACATTATCTTCACCTTGTTTAATACATATATAAACAGTACATATGGTGGTAAGTACGTGAAGTTTTTTTATAAGTCGCTCAAGTTGAGGAAGAATGTAGCAGCGAATATATTTTGATTTCTTTTGAAAAGATTGTAAAAACCTTTCTAATTCTTTGCACAGCATCCATTCATACATATATTTTTTATAACGCCAAAGAGAAAGAGAATTATTGTTAGCTGCGTCCATTGTTGAGTTCCTCGACGAGATGTGTGTATGCACAGCAGGTAAAAAATTGTAGCGATAATCATTAACCGATAAATCTTCAGTAATTTCGTATGGTAATCGAAGAATAATCTTCGAATCAGCCGCATCATACCACTTCTCACGTCGTCGAATATAATCGAAAATTCGGCTTAGACGTTCTTCTATAGAAAATTTGACAGGAACTTCACTCTTGATAATCCTGTAAAGTAACCACACGTCTTGCTGTGCATCAAACATTTCTGAACACTCTTGATTAGAATCTTTTTTCACTGATCTGTGTTCAGTATTATCCATCGTTCGAATTGTTTTGGGAGGCTTTTGTAACATTTTTATTTGTTTTTGTATCGTATTATTCATTCGGTACTTATCATTCAGATTCATATCCAATGCCTTTTGATAACATTCCAATGCGCACTCCTTATCAGCAATCCTTTTATAAGTTTCTCCAGCTAAGCAAAGACATTTAACGACTTCTTCCGTATCCATGGTACAGAATTGTTTTAAATAATCTTCATATATGGCAATTTGTATCGTAGGACGTTCTTGCCATATCTTGAACTCACGAAGTAATCCGGTAAAAGATGAAGAGCTCGATTGGAATGAAGGAATAGAAAGTAGAATGACTTTGTGCAGTTCAATCGCTTTTCTTGACCAATATTTATCCTCGGTGAAACAATCATAGAATGTTAGATGTAGTGGCTGTTTATCTACAAGACCTTTCCCCGAGTGACGTTTTAAATTATTCCACCAGTTTTGCCAATTTGTGCCCTTGAATTTCAGTTCATCTCTAGCGTTCACTTGTAACATATGTAAAATATCGGCATAAATTTGTGGATCTGTTTCCTTTTCAATCCGTTCGATAATATCAAAATGACTGTAATTACTTCCTGCCTCCGCTATATTAGTGAGTTTGAGTACAATTGGCACCCAAGTACGATTAGATTGATTTATCGGATATCCGACATGTTCTACAGAAAAGCGCGTTACAAGAGAAAAGAGCACTTCTTGCTCATTTGGCATGTCGGATAGTGACGTAATATTTGCGAACACTTGTTCAAACTTAGGCATGTATTGTTGATCTTCGTTATAGCTATCGGGTATAATAATTTCAAACAGACAAGAAATTCGCCCGTCCACAGCAGATGCAAAGGACAATGCAATTTCAGGATCAAGTGATGCCGAACTAAATGTAGTCAATGTAATGACGGGATTGTTTGATTTAGAAATCGACCTAAGATATTCGAGTTCATCCACACTCAGGTTTTGTCCTCGATACACGACCCGAATATAGTATTTTTGGGACTTACAATACTCTCGATGATATTTATGTAATTGAGAATGTAGATCTCTGATAAAAGGACTAAATTTTCTGATGATTTCCATATTTTTTGTACGTAAAGCATGATTGACGATACGATAAAGAAAACCTTCTCGTGTATACTCATGGATGGCATTATCAGATTTGTAAGTTTGTTGAAATAGATCGATTTGTTTCATTCTACTACGATTGTTCCAGTAGTATGCACGACATTCGTTGAACATTTCCTTATAAGATTCTTTAATATATTCAGATCGATAGCAGATCACTAGAATAAATAAATGCTGCCATTCGGAGGTAGACGTTGCAACTTTTTGAAATGATTTTTCACCAAGTGGCCATCGTCGACTCAGCTCTTTAATATCATGGTGAAGTTGAGTAAGTAATTTTGTTGCATCCGAAACAGTACATCGTATCTTATTAATTCCTTTTGTCCACATCCTATGTTTATCTTCATCCATACAATACACATAAAGACCAACAATTTGTTGTTTAACAAGAAATTTATGAGCATGATTTCTTCCCACTATGCCAGAAATAATTAAGAAAATGTTCCTGTTGTATAGAGAATCAATAAATGCAAGACTTGTTTCAATATCACTGAACCATTTTATACAACGCTCACTGATAATCCGTGGAAGATTTTCGGATAAACGATGATTATCATCAATACCTATGATTACTAGAACGTATTCGTCAAGATTGTTGTCTGTCTTGAGATTGAGTAATTGCAAAGTGTCCTCATCGACTTGAAGTGCTCTGTCGTACTCTTGTGTTGACATTGTAGCCATTATTTATTAGTACTAACACTAAAAATAGAACAGTGAGAAATAAAGAGAAAGAACAACGTCTGCTTTGCTAAGATAACTTTGGTATGTATGTACACATCATATTTTCAACAATTAAAACGGTGAAAAACTCACTTTCATGCGTTAAAAGTGTGAGTATTCCAGGTGAATGAATCCGATAAGAATACGGTGCGACCGTCAGCTTCATACATACATTCGATAAAACTCGACAAGTAAATCTCTAGCGTAGGCAACTGATCAGATCCAATTTTTAACCGAATCTCTTGGGACTATTTTATCGTTTCACATACATTTTCGTAAAAATCAGCTTTTGAAAGAAAAAAATCTACTACACGGCCTCTCCAGCTAACTCCGCTACCGATTCATCATACAAACGTGGTGGACATCTTTCTTTGTACATCAAACTGTGCCCTACTGAAAACGTATGTGACTAGTCTAATGAAAATATTGTTTTTATGTATTGTAAAAGACGTATCCAAAGCCTCAACGAATTATAAAATCTTTATTAGGGCTCTGCGTACTTCTTTTATAATGGATAAACACAATGTTTTCATCAGAAAAGATCATTTCTTGTTTCTACATTTTCACATTCAGTGGAAGACTCAAAAAAGACTTAGCGGTTCAATCAATTATTTTTGATTGCAAAGACGTCATGTTAACATTGAATATCTGTCTGATAAAAATGCAGGAAGAAAAACTAAAACTTATGAAAAAAAATCAGTCATGGGTCAGATGATTGAAACTATCATATTCTTCGTTCTAAAATAGCTCATAACATGTCTACATAGACGCTTTCATCCTCGAAAAAACGTTTGTCGGTACTATAATAATTGATGTTTAGCTTTGACTTTGATTATTGAAGTTGATTGCAATCATTGTATAAATCTCGGGTTACGTGAACGGGAACAACTCATAATTAATGACAGTTCTCTCAATTGATGGAAAAACAGATTTTTCTTCTGTTTGCTTATCATCTAATCATACTTATTCGACTTTTAACGTATATCGCATATGCGAAGCGCATGGGTATTATGTAATGAAAAAAAGAAATGAACGACACTTTGATCACATGTGTGCGGCGACAAAGTGGAAGAGTAGATTACCGTCGTTCCTGTTATAGACGTTTACAGAGTTACAGGAAGTCCACAAAATGTATCGATAGCATATACAGCACAATACGGGGTTTTTATACTCACCCTCAAACGCGTCGGCAAACTCAACTCTGCAATAATCTTTATTATTTACAAACACATTATTTAGTATCTATTCGAATTCGACCAAGATCGATTGCTGAAAAACAAGGATGAAACTAGCAGATTGAACTTGTTTCGTTGTCGAAAGATAAGTCGGTCTGTTGTTCGGTTGATAAAATAAGATCCAACGAAAAACTAAAAAGAAATACGAGTGAATGATTTGGAGAGAAAGGTTCAATATCTATATTACCTTGCAAGTTTATTGAGTATTAGAAAATCACAACATTTATTCATAAAAGACAATTGTGCCTTGAGCGTCATCGAAGGTAGTATGAGCTGATTTGGTCTCACTTTACGCGCAGTATGATCGAAGCAGACACTGTAACATGTTTAATTTTTCTTTGTAATCTGCAGCTGTTACAGTGATATCGCAATGATAGACATTTATTCTACGTTTCTATGCTGTTTTTCTTTTTACCCATCTATATATACACATGTTTTTTGCTTCTTTCGTATCAGAAGCAATAAGGATCATTGATGAGGCACACGCACATATATACGTCTATGTATAGAGATACAGAAGGAAAAACTCGAACATTAACAGTAACTTTTTTTCTTTTCTTCTAACAGTGCGCCTCGTGGTTCTCATAGATATAATATTGTAACTCTGTAAACATATCACCGGAAAAAAAATAAAGTACGTTTAGAGTTGCTGAAAAGTGGTTTTTCGTATTCAGCACACTCGATAACCCAGAAGATTTTCTATTTTTGGCTCGGGGTACTTCCGAAAGTTTAGGATAAATTTTCAAATTAGTATTATTTTTCCATGGAA
>CAJNOQ010009613.1:0-10123 GCA_905250885.1 Didymodactylos carnosus
GTCAATGCCAGTGTTCGGAGCGACTTCGGCGTGAAAGGGTTAGTAACTGATCAGTAGACACTTTATTGCTCTTTTACCATAAAGCGACAACGAGTGAAAGAGATAGGTGGTCGAACTTTTTCTTATACGGCCCGAGCCCGGCCCGGTCCGGCCACTTTATAAAGTTTTCTGTCCCCGCCCGTGCTGATCTCTAGTACAAGAACCTTCTCTTATAATATTTACAATCTAGGTTATTGGATTCATGCTCAAAAACGCTGAAAGTTAAATTCACAGAATTGCCTAACATTCTGCCAGAAACAAATCGACTGAACCATTTCATCGGCTTACACCCTCTTTGCCGGATAATACATGAACGCACTCATACTCATCGCTCCTCTTATTCCAGGTTCTTGTACTGAATGTCTGTACGAATCCAAATTACGCATAAGAATTTCTCATCCTATGGCTCCAAATATCAGTATTAGTTGCCCGAAACCATTTGACAACAGTCATTCTTTTTTAATGACTGACGTCGTGAGTCACTCTTGTCATTCTCAAAATTAACAATAACTCTGTTTATAAACACGTTTCCAAAACCGATTTAATGGAATGATGGCCCATAATGGAAAGTTAATTTCAATTAATTTATTTCAAAAATGGATTTAAACATGCTTCAAACTGGAATTCATTGAAATAAGGGGTGATTCAGAAATAAACGGACTTTTTTAATTTTGCTATAACTTTGTCAGTTTTCATCCAATCGATTTCTTTTTTTTTAATTACATTCCCCTTGAAATTCTCTACAAAATCATAGCTAAATTATAATTTCAGAACTTCAATCAAGAAAATTAAGCCAATTAGACGAAAGTCGAAAAAAATGTAAACTTTCTAAACTCAAAATTTTTTTCGACTTTCGTCTAATTGGCTTAATTTTCTTGATTGAAGTTCTGAAATTATAATTTAGCTATGATTTTGTAGAGAATTTCAAGGGGAATATAATTAAAAAAAACGACATCGATTTGATGAAAACTGACAAAGTTATAGCAAAATTAAGAAGTCCGTTCTTCTGAATCACCCGTTATATATTTCTTTAATTTTGGTGAAAGCATGTATTTAAATGGATCTTTTTATAAATAAGATTAAATCCATTTTTAGGCATGAAAGAGCGAAAGTTGCGCGGACATTGGAAGTGTCACGCGTTCCGTTTCTTGAACAAATAAGAAGTATCTCTTTCTTCTCCTTTCTTAACAAATGTTACCAAATATTTAGACAATCAGTACATGTATAACCCGAGTTGAATGTTTCTCGCTCATTTTTAATTCACTCACTTTTTATCAACTTTTATTCTGATTAAAAGCGAATCTTGCCGTTCAACGAGAACCTTATCTGGTCAAAAATATACAAAAGTTCAAGACTTCCACAGTGAAATTCTGCAAAAGATACAATGAAAGTCAGTGTCATATATATGTGCATGTTGGTACAAATGGGAGAACAATATGATGGTACTCTGATGGTATCGTTTGCACGATTCCACTGTGGAAGTCTTGAACCTTTTTACATTTCTGACTAGACAAAATTCTCTTGAATTTAACGGCAAGATTTGTTTTAAGTTTGAATAAAAATAACTGAGAAATATTGAAGTCGAGTTATACATGTGCCGATTGTCTGTTAGACATTTGTCACGAAAGGAGAAGAAAGAGATGCTTCCTGTTTGAGACAGTTCTATTAAAAGTGGAAAGGATTGTGTCTCTAGTGTACTTACTCTGTGTACTTACAATAGTGCAGTTAATCATAAAAGTGATTTGCTTTTTTTATAATACTACAAAAGATGATCTCGAATAGTACTTTAAAACTGCAAGTTTAAAAGTACTCTATCAGCTGGGGGGAGCGATACTGAGTTAAATTGTTATAGTGGTATTGGTGACATTCACAAGGATATTGGTCGATGTTATCAGCATCACGTTAACAAGACATCACAAGCTATGGAGCAGTATAATCAAGCTATAAATAGTATACTTCATAAGTAGATTACAACTAGCTATGTGGTGGCAGTTGGAAAAGCAGCTAGCGAATATGAAAAACAAATTTATATTATCGATTAGCTGAGATCTACGAACAAAAAGTAGAACTGAGTGTTAATGAAGATGATAAAACGAATAATATATTAGTGAATGTACGATATTGCGAATTAAATCTAGAAAATGTGGTGAAATATCGCTCGTGTAACAATTTAGAGACTCCCTTCGTTTTCAGCGACTAGCACAGCTTTATGAACTGACCGGTAGATACGATGATGCATTAGTTAATTTTGAAAAGACTCTTGAGTGTTACTTACAACAATCGAAACCCGACAGCTTCGCATTAATCACAATCTATGGTTATATGGTTACAATTTAAATTGAACAAAAACATGACTATAACGAGGGACTCAAAAACCAAATGATAAAACATGAATAAGATACAGTGACTTTGATGTCAATATTAAGCAAGAAACGTTAGCTGGTAACCATCATTAGTTAGCTGAAATTTATCATACCCTGAGAGAATTTGACTTAGCAAATACACATTCATTGTTAGCCAGAGGATTATCGAAAAAAGGTAGGCTTCTAGACACATCACGAACCACCGGACCAATGTCCGAAAAAAAGGAAAAATGGTAAAAGGTCTCGACTCAAATATACGACTCTTTTTTGTTGCTTATTGCCTGAAACAAAAGTTATTTCTTTTTGTCTCTCCGGACGCAGAAAAGACTGTTAGTAGATTATTACCTAGCTGCCTGTTGTTATTAGCTAAGATACGCTGGCTTCGTTGAAAGGCTGAAAACACTTTGTGAGATTCGCTTCCTACCGATGATATATTCCGTCTCCTTTATTTCGCAAAATCAACAGCTATATATAGGCTGGTGAACAACTGGGGCGGCTTTTCCGCAGGTAACGAGCAAACGTTTTGCCAACTTTCAATCCAAAGTTTCTCCAAAACGGCTAACCATAGAGCCTCGAAACTTGATGCATAGATGCATGCTGTTGTTTAGCGCCTATAAGTTTCATCTCAATTGACTTCATGGTTCACGTTTTATATGAAAAATACATGCCCGTAACGCACGCACACAAAAGGCTCTTTTTTTTTCCGACGGTGGCAGAAACGTTAAATTTTCTGCGAATACTTAGGTTATAAAGACATGTGGTCTAGAGTAAATTTGCATCCTAACGGATTCTACATAACTGTTCTTTTTTATCTGGGAAAATATTGGGAAAACATTTACGCATAAAATATCGGATAAAGCATCCACAAAAAACGTTTTCATGGTCAACTATCATGCGTCCATCAATCACCCTCACCCTCAAAAAACAACTGGACTTGATCAAGAAACCTGCTTTTTGGGAAAAGTCTGACACTGCTTGAAAGATCAGCCAAAAACATTATTGACCAAAGACGGGCATCGAACCCAAATCTTCCGATAATCGGTCGATTACTCTACCATTGACTTGAGCAAGTGTCTTGTGTATATAGGCAAATATTGTCGGCATCTTCTTGGTTTAGAGGAACGACAACAGTTTCAATTGGGATCCTCGAAAAGTCGACTCCCAAATGTTCACCTGAAAGTAAGTCAAAAATCTTATGTGCACAACTAGTCGTCAGAACCACCACACAAGTTGGCAGAGGGTGCTGCGAATCAGGCATTGACGATTAGTGGTATTAACACTGTTTATTAAAAAAGCTTAGTATCGAATAAAAATATTCTCCATTTATTGATAGTTTACAATTTGTCCTACATTCGATTTTTTTCACTTTCACGCTATCATTCAGTTATCTGCCCGTGCAGATCATGAGATGTTGTTAGAATAAAGTGCTCTCTCTATATATATTTATCACTGTAAATATACTTTGGTCAAATTTTCAGAATTAACTTAGTTTGAAGTGTTTCATCACATCACACGCACAAAAATGCAGAAAACTACATGGTACCCTGAAGGATTTTCCAGAAAATCACTAAACGTCTTCAGGTCAAATGTCCGTACCAAAGCAACTTTTAATGCTCTTAAACTATACAGCAGGCGAAACTGAGTGAGTTTTAATGTTTTGAAGCAATTTGATTGAAAAACAAAAGTGCTATAAGGTTTTTATTTTAGTGTAGTCACAGGAAAAATCGTGTTTTGCAGTTTTCTTAATCCGAACAACAAAACAAACATTGCCACACCAATCAGTCTGTCAAATAGCCTATGGCCGTGTGTTTTTGAGGTTCCTACAACTCCGGTTTTGCCGATAGGTATGTCCTCGAAGATTACCCGTAGCATTCGAACCGTGGTGCTTGGAGGTGTGGGACTTGCTCCAGGTTATAGAGCGATATCTGCTCTATACCCACATATGTTCTGGAAAGCTATTATTTGCAGACTCTGTTTTTCGGGGCTTGTAGAAACTTGCTCGAAAGCCACGAAAAATCATCTGTAGGATCGAAAGCGATACAGGTTCTGAAAGTAGACACTTCAGGCTATCTTTCGATGTGCTTATCTCAAAAACGATTTTTTGACAGAGAATTATCATTTTGGAGAAGCGACGAGAATGAACGCTACTGTAAATTTCTTTTCTTTTCTGTCTGTTTCAAATTAGTAGCCGACGTGTGTTTTTCGTTCCTATTTCAGAACACGTCCATAGAAATACATGGAGATCGCAATGCAGTTGAAAAAAGGTCTTTTTGCTTACAAAGTTCAATGAAACCTTCAAAATTTTAATAAAAATACCCAGAAGAGTCCGCCGAATCAAACATTATAACTTTTCGCAGAAAGATATTACTTTTTCGTGCACTTCGTGATATCGAAACGATTGCTCAAACTCGCCTTATCAATAATCCTAACGATGGCGATTCGTTGTTTGTTCTAGCTATCGGTGACAAAAAAAAGACCGGTCTTCATCCCATTAAATTTTTAGAGAGTTGCGTCAGTCTCCATCCCAAGGATGCTGACTTTCATTTCTTGCTAGCCGATGCCTACCAGGAAATTGGACAATACGATCGATGTCTGTCAGCGTGTAACCGTGCTGTTTTGCTGAATTCAATAAATATTGTCATCTCATTCGAATATGCTCGACGGTAGTACGGAGAAAATAAAGGTCTGTTGTCATTGTGGTAAAGTAAAACCATCGAAGCGATGCATATGTGGATTAGCTAGCTACTGCGATGCCAAGTGCCAGAAAACCCATTGGTCTAAGCACAAGTTGATTGGTGTGTACAAGAAGAAAAACTAAGTAGATACATATTTCATTTGATTCATCTCATTCGTAAGCATTGTCATCTTACATTTGAATAAAGTCGAAGAACAACTTTGTAGTAAAAGACAGGATGGAGTAATTCAGCATGGCAGAAAGTCATGTGAAGCAGCCAAATCACTTTCTGTGACACGGTCTCTGACGCAACAGACATTACGTCGGAGCTGGACTTGATGGCTATACGTCCACAGAGCAGTGAGATTGTCAACTTCAGGAGCGATTAAACATGAATCGCCGACTGGCTTTTCGATAATAATTAGAGACAACACTAAGGGTGGTGACTTAGGCTTAACTGAAACTTAAATTAACGAAATTCACTCTTTTCACCTTGGTAAATATCCCAGTAAACTCAGTATCCTGCTAGCCGTGCCGGTGCGCTTTCTCATACTTTCCTAATTAATGCCTGTGTCAGACATCAGAAGAAAGGATGAGGGCGGATAAGGCCATTTTCTAATCAGAACGGATTGATGATTTTTCTGTTGGAATCAAGTCTGGGCTAGATCCCGATCATATTTCATGCGTCAATTTCCCAAAAGTTGACGTCAATATATTTGGTGCCTGGGCCAGAATTCAAATTGTCACTACGCACTGTCATGCCTTCCCCCCTTTTATATTCTCTCTACAAATTGGTCGATGCTGGTCCAATTCTACGAGAATTCACTACATATTCTCTATCTCATTGAGATACATTCCACGAATTGGCAGATTCTGTTCAATTCTGCAGTAATTCTTATCAGGTTCCAGAGAGATCAGAACTCGAATTTTATTAGAATGTGATCAGAATCCAAACAGTAGTAATTATTGAATCTGTGAAGTTCTGTCAATTCTAGAAATTTCCATAGAATTCTGGAATTTGACATTGCTAATAAAGTGTATTATTACCATCTTTAAACAGCCGTTGTTTAAAGATGGTGATAATACACTTTATTACGAGCTATTAGTTTGTTGTCCGCAATATTGAAAGTGCTTGAGAGACTAGTATTTGACAGACTTTAAGAGCATGTCACGAGAAATAAGTTATTAAGCCCTCTTCCGTCTGGATTTATTCAGGGCGATTCTGCAGTGAATGAGTTAGTTGATAGAAGCACATACCCTAGTCGACCGATCTTACGGCAATTCTATAGAAATCTTATAAGAATTATATAAGGCAGTCGATGGAAATGTGTAATTTATTAATAAGATTCTTATACGAAGGAATGTAAGAATCTTATAAGATTCCGATAAGAATTCGGCAAGATAGGTTATATAATTATTTTATAAGAGTTCATAAGATTTCAATAAGAATCTTATAGGAAGGATATAGTACGATTTCATCACATTCTTTAGTGGTCAGTACTCTATATTCTATTTTCATACTATAATCTACTGTTTCATTCGTGAATAAAATAATTTTCTTTCTATTTATTTAATTTTTCTACGATAAGACCGTAGTCCCACGTGGACAGTCTCATGACTTGTCCTCACTGCCTACTGCTTGCAGACCAAATTTACTTCCACAAATCTAGCATGTTTTTTTTCTCTCTGGGAGGTTTTTATTAAATATATGTTTAAAATACACGAAAATGAATGAACATTGCTTCAAAATATCAGAAAAAGAAAACAAGGCACACACGTGGTTGAACATAAAAAACCAAACGAATGAACAACATAACAACCTATAAAACACAGCGAGGGAACAAGTACTACAGAATAAATGACCAAATAGACAAAAACAAAGAATAATAATAATATTTGTCGAAAAATAATATAAAAACTTAAATAAATTCTTATACAGGTTTACTCAATCTTGTATTCTTTACGAAATTATTATCGGAGAGAAGAGAGAGGCTGAGGGCCAGGTTTACAGATCATGTTAAAAGTCATCATACTAGTTAACCATTGTCAAAGGGGAGGTGATTCACAAATACGAGAAAAAATCTCGTTACCATCTGAATGTTTTTCCGGGTTTTTTCGAAAAGGACTGCATTTCGAAAATCCCATATCGTTTTAATGAAATTTTCAATTTGGAAAATTATATTTTTACGTTATGCCACAGTGAGATCATATGAGGGGATTTTTTCCATGTAAACGATTTGATTCGTTTCACGCTCAACAGACACATGAGTCCCATCGGCAATCGAGTTCTTGAGCAGGTCATACACTGGCTGAAAAAGGTACACTCGATCCATAGATGGTACCTTGATTCAGGTTGATCACAAAACACACATTATTTTTCCGGATCCGTGGGGGGGGGGGGCCCCCGCCGCGGGGGGGGGGGGGGGGGGGGGGGGGGTTTTTCATCNAATTATTTTTTCGGGACCCGGGCCCCCCCCCCCCCCCCCCTTGCCCGTATGTGTAGTGCGTTGTTCACTAATTATACCCAAATCTCATGTGCATGAGTTGACATTTTGCTCGACAGTAGGAGTCTCAAAAATTTTATATCTTTGAGATGATTCATCCTTCGGTAGCACACTGATAATCGAAAATGATACGTATAAATGAGCTGCCAATAAATGGATAAACCTATTTTTGGGATGATGGATGAGTTTCCATCCATTAACCATTTCACAGTTCTATCCGCTGCTTCGTGAAATAGACTAGTTCCCTGCTGTATATGCGGGACCAGGTTTCACCATAATGAACGATCATAACACTGTAACTGCGTGGAAATGGACTGCAGAGCATAAAATTTCCACTTCGCTGGAGTATTAGACATTAGGCGTAGACCACATTTAATTCTAAATCCTTCTACCATTGTTTTAATATCCATTAAGGCAAATCTTCCATCTACCTTTTTTTCAATTATAGTTTTAAAACTAACTGTGGAGTGTTTTCTGCACCATACGAATGCATTTGCGATATTTTGCAGTTCATTTATGGTGGTTGAGTGGACTGTGATGAGGGAAAAACGGTAGACGATACAACTAAGAGAGAAAACTTTCAATATTATACTTCTCTTTAAATGAGAGAGGCTAATTTGCGACCACATCCCCAAGTTTTGTTTTAAAGACATTTTGAGTTTGTCCTTGGAATGCTGGTGGTGGCAGCTAATCACTAATCCAGAAAACCTCGGTTTTCTTAACATTCGTTTTTCCACCTGATGCCCTGTTGTACAGATCAAACATTTTGATAGTCTCCGTCTCCTCATCTCTGCTGAAGACAATACTATCAATATGGTCCGCATATGCTATTGTTTTTATGGTGCTATCGACTCCGTCATAGGGGAAAGCCTTCCAGACTCCACTATCGGCTGGTTTTTCTCAGTACAGCTCAGTGTAAAAATCAGTGGCTACCGCCAGCATCTCTGATGTTGACTCTACTTTTCCTTTCGTAGGATGTAACAAAAAGGGAATACGAACTTGGCTAGCTTTTGCACTGGCTATAGTTGTTTTTGCGATCAGGCCCAAGTCTTTGACACTTCTTTCATGTTTTCCATTAGTTTTTGCAAGAGCTTTTCTTTCCAAATTTTCACGAATTTGGTTGTGTATGTTATCCATCAAGACAAAATCATCCGGTGATGGGATGGTGCTAAGCGGCGGTAACTCTTTTGTAAACTGAATAATTCGCCTCGGGACTCTTTTACCATCTCATGAGTTTCATCGTGTAATAGCAATGTTAGACTTGTCTTAAAATCTAACCACCATCCTTGGCACTCAAAATCAACTGTTCTGAGAAAGACACTCCAAATATCTTTGAAACGCTCTATAAATGACTTACGAGTTACAACTGCTGAGTTGCATATCCAACGATGATATGAAGATTCACTCGAGGGCATATTAGGCTCATCGGAGGCACTACTATTTAGATACCTTTTCATTGTAGCCTGATTTCCCTTATACAACTGGTATGCGTCTCCAACAAAAGGATGATCCAGAATTGACGTAGACACACCAAGCTGAGATCTAGGAGTACTTGTTACCAATCCACTGCCGCATTGATTACTATCAAGCGTGGTTGGATTTATGTTTGTTTCATTGACAATACCGTCGTGAGGATCATCTGCACCGCCCGGCATATCCGCAGGACTATCATGATTCTCATCGACATTATTGTCTTGATCTTTTTTTCCTTCCTCCATCATTTGAGCCTCTACTTTATCCTGGTTACAAATGGCAACACTTGCATCACTTGAAGCATGCTGCGACGGAGCTGCATTGGATACTATAGGGGACAAGAATGGATTATCATGATTTATTGGTATCTGATCCTGTTGCAGTGCAGTATCTTGTATAGTTACCGAGACCTTTGCAGTTGGTGTCGGCATAAGAACATGTGTATCCGACGTTTGGTGTGCAAGTGCAGAGGCATATTTTCGCTTCACTTGACAGTGAGGATAACTTGGTCTGGATTTGTTTCCGAGACTGATGTCTTTTTTAAAAGATGCGCTGCGAAATTCTCTACAAGATCATACCTAAACTATTATTTCAGAACTTCAATCAAGAAAACTAAGCCAATGAGATGAAAGTCGAAAAAAATGTGAACTTCCTAACCTCAACATTTTATTCGACTTGAACTTTTTCTTCTGCTACTATTTCCGCTAAAAAGTGTACCAAAAGTGAGAACTCAGTTTATGTTTGATCTTTCAAATGTGCTCTTTCTCGTGGTTTGTAAAAGAACTATTTTAGAGCAGATTGTGTGCTCCAGAATGAGGTAACAAAAATACATCAAAAGTTGACAACTTCCCTGTTTCCAACAATGTGCTCAATCAAGTGACGGAAAGGATGATTGATGGTTGATTTTGCAGTTAGATAGAGAAGAGCAATCATTTCTGATCAGAACAAAGCAAACCCGACCGAAAAAGCTTTTATTTTGATGGAGTTATGGGGCTTTTACTGAAAGCACTACTATACCAAAAATTTAAAAAATTAATGAAAAAATGCATGACAACCGATAGAAAAACTAT
>CAJNOQ010009614.1:0-10123 GCA_905250885.1 Didymodactylos carnosus
AATAGGCTTAGCCTATCGGAATGAAAAAGAGATTCTATTTGATATTTTTTGTTCTCTGCGCGCATATTCGATCATCTTGACGAAACAGCATCAAATGCTGAATTTGTCATTAAAAGTGAAGAATTTGTATTTTTCTTTCGATTTTGTTCAATACTATTTGAATTAGCATTACTAATATTCGTTGACAAAGATACTCCAGTTTCGACACTAAGTGCTAATGCTTCAAGCCAAGGATGAGCAACACAAAATGCTGGCCTAAAACGATAAAAATAAAAGATTTTAAAATGAATGTGGTTAAATATAGTTGATCGAAATATCTGGCTCATTTTGTAATGAAAATATCTTATAAAAATTTGTCATACAATCGATCGTAAAATATGAGCAGAAGTTTACAGACTCTCACTCGTCTTATATACATTCAAACTAATCAATACTATAGAAAATCTATTCATTATCAAAAAAATACCTTGAATTAGGATTGATGTCGCAACATGCGATTGCAATAGCAATGAATTGTTTTGGACAATCCTTATTACAATATTTTTGACTGAATAAATGAACATTTAAACCAAAATCTTGTGTACGTGGTAAATAATCAGGATCTGCCTGGACACGGCCAATGATCTAAGAATAAAAAACCGTGATTTTACTTATAATAATCACTGATACTTTTTTTTCGTATCAAGTACGCACCTCACATAACATGATACCAAATGAAAATATATCAACACGTTCATCATAACATTGTCCTTTCAACATTTCTGGTGCCATCTAAAACAAAGAAAATTAATTATATTCTACTTTAGTTATACTACTGTTTCACGTACCCAATACGGTGATCCTACAACAGTATAACGTTGACGATCGCGAAGTAATTGACGACGTGTTTTTGGTCTTACAACAACATTTCCATTTGTTAAAATTGTTGCACTAGTGCTCCTTTGATTTTTAATATTTATTTCACGTTGTTGCTCGTCTTCTTCATCGTCTAGATTTATTCTACTTAATCCAAAATCTGCGACAACAACTTGACCATTCTATGGAGAGAAAACAAAATATAAATATCTATATTAATTAAATTTATGTATTATAAAGAAGACATACAGGTTTGACCAGACAATTGCTTGAATTAAGATCACGATGAATGATATTCATTGAATGAAGATATTCCTATAAGAGATCAATAGATTAAAGATATAAAATAAAAATAGAGACAATAAAATGGACAATTTTACCATTCCGGCGGCAATATCTTTAGCAAATCGTAAACGTTGTATCCAAGTCAGATCTATTGATAGATCGTGTATGATATTTTTTAGTGTGCCACCGGCTATGTATTCTAGAAGAAAAAGAAAACACAATATAGCATAACATATATCAAACACTATGCACTGACGAACATACCAACAAGAAAACTCATTTGATTATCTTTATCCAGTAAAAGTCCCATGAATTTTAACACATTTGAATGAATAAGCCGTTTCAAAACCTGTACTTCTTTAACAAATATCTTTTGTGCATCTTTATCTACAGTTTTCGTTTCTTTCATCACCATAATCTGACCAGTCTTTCGTATAGTAACCTAGAATAGAAAAAAAGAGCACGCTATTAGTATTTTTGTTTCTTTCCACATTGAAGTCCACAGTGAACACTTTTTTCTATGATCTCTCGATGTACCGAGCTAGTAACGAGAATTCTCGTTACATGATTTAACGCCAAAGGATGAAAAGAATCATTCTGAAGATAGATGTAATTATAACTGTAACTCAAAACAAGTATTAATTAAGTACAGTTAGTATTTCATGAACCGGATTTCATACAATAGCTTCGAAAATCACGACAGCTGTACAAAGGATGAGCAGGTAATCTTTTTTTTTGTTATACTTACAGTTCGTGCTATGCCATAAAATCCTTGACCAATAATTGGTCCAAATACTAAATCATTTGCTCGAAAAACGGTATCCCGAGTCAGATCGTGTAGAGATGCGGAACGGGAGAGCAACAACAACGAACGTTGTGAATGTCTTTGCAGTGATTTGCTAAATGAAAGCAAATAGAATTCGTTAGTAATAATACAACAGATATAATTAAATACTCCTCCCGTTAATACTTTTATTCCAATAGTTATGTCATCAGAAAAGTGTACTTAAACGACTATACATACTCCTTAAAAATAATCACTACATTTGTTTTCTTCGTTATGCTCACTCAAATAGCACAGGTAAGAGCTCATAAAAAGCTGTCCATACTTCTGCGTTTAACTGCCTATTTTTTGTTACCTTTTTCCCTTTATCAAATCAATCTTTACAAAGTACGCGTTAGCCGGTTCTTGAACATTCTTGTGTTCTTTATGACCATTGATTTAAATCACATTTGTCTATTTTGGATAGCGTGGGAGGTTTGGTTGCTAGAGTTATAATGACAGACTACTCGATCGATCCGATAGCACTTCATTCCAACAGTGGCGGGCCGAGACCCAAAAGTTTGGTATGGCAATAAGTCTGGCAAAGTTTTTGCTTGCAAAAAAATGCTCTGTTTAAGACGTTTTTTTTTGAGAGAAAAGTCTCGAATTTAGTAGCAGACAGAACGAACAAATTTTTATTGGTATGGCAATTGTCCCAATTGCTCCGCTGTCGGCCCGCCACTGCATTCCAAATTAAAACTTTATTGTCTCAAAAATCAAAGACTCTATTTCAAACTCATTCATTTCCATAAAATTTTCTATGGCACAAGTCCTCTTTCACATCTTAATCTCATTACACCTTCACATGATCGGAAATCTTCGCGTTCTAGGCATGAAAGACAAATTATTACTACACATTTTTCCACAAAAGTTTCATCTTCTTCTTTCATACACCTCACCTTTAAACAGTGAAATGGTCTTTCTCCATCAGTAGCGCACACGGCCAATTTAAATATATTCCAAATGCTTCTTAAAAATCACAGAGATTATTCTTGCTCTTTCTGCTATTCTTACGGCCCCTAAGAACGATTGTTGCTCTTTCTCTTTTGTTCTCACTGTATTGTGATTCATTTTATCTTTCCTTTTTCTCTCCTTCTTCGATAACAGTGTTTCTTATGTAAGCGAAATTTTCTTTTGCTTGTTTACTGTTTCCTGGCTATGTAACATGTTTAGTCAAAATACATTCAATTCAAAGCTACCAGCAATCAAATACTTTCAACATCGAAATTAAGGTGCCATCAGTTTGTCTATACCTATAGGTGAAATCTCTTGGTTCCGAAGATGATCTAATGTATACTGGATTTGTATCATTTGAATCACCATTAGCTTCAGCTGACGTATTATACTGTTTTCTCGTTGAATAATGTGAATTTTCATTGGACTGTTCATATAATGGATCATATTTGACTAATGTACAAATATTACGAGTGTTATTATTTCTTAATATTCGTGTGGCATCCGTCGCACTTTGACTTCGTGTAAGTTTTTGTCTAGTATCAAGCGCAAAACGCGTTAAATGTTCAATTAACCGTCGACCATGCTATAAGAATGAATAAATAAATACTTTTTCAAAAAATTAGATCAGATCACACAAGAAAAGATTACTTACCTCAGCAGCAAGACTTTTTTTCGTAATTGGCCGTGATTTTCGAAATGATGATGATTTTGTCAAATCACCGTTTGTGAATGAATGATATCTAAATCATAAAATAAAATAAATGCTCCATTTATGATAAACTTTATTAAAAATTCTTACCTGTCTAATTCTTGATTATTATTGCCTCCATTATATCCTTGATCGATCTGACTTTCAATTATTGACGGATACCCATTTTGTTTTGTTGTTTTCTTTTTAGAAAATGTCGTCATATCGGATGGCGTTTTCCAGTTTGACAAATCAATAAGCATTCTCCTCACACCCACAAAGATTCTCTTTTTTTTTATGAGCTACAAGACAAAGTAATTTATTGATATTTTTGCATAAAGTTGTCAGAGATTAAATTAAATAATAAAAAAATATTGAACATATTGAGTATTAAAACATGATGAATAACTGCTGGAATGTCATAATCTAAAGTACAAAAATGAAATAAAAATTGCTAAAATTTTTTACTATAAATTTGAAAAGTATAATTTTTCATTTGGTTAGAAAAAAAGCTAGAAAAATTCGTTGTCACGAATATATGATAAAGAAAAATGTTTTGTTATTAATGGGCCTCAGTTTATTATTTTTTCACGTAAATTAGAGTTCAAAACGTATCAACTTTACACAATGTTTTTACTTCTGTCTCCACGTATAAGAAATAATAACAGATCAATGTTTGTGCTAAGGCTAACCCACAAACTTTAGAATTGATATTTTCCTTTGATACTACACGAATTCGACATCAGCAACATAATGTAAAGATGATAGTTTCAAAATTCTAAATAATTACGTACATCCAACATTCTCAGATGTCTTGTGGACTCCTGCGCAATCTCATCATTGGCCTAGACAATAGTTGAAATACAACAAAATAAAGAAGAAAAAATTTAGATGTTTGATCTTTACATTTACAATGTTTTGACATCATCATTTTACAATATTATCACTCTTCATTTAATCATATTAATTTATGAGAAAAAAAAACATTTATTTATTAAATGTAATAATTTCTGTATTGTATCTTAGTAAAAATTTTCTCTTATTATCATTATACAACCATGTTTTTCACAAAACTAAAGAATATCTAGCAAATGTTCGCCTTCTGTCTGCATCAATAAAAAATTACACCTTTAAAAGTATTAATAGAATAACGAAAAAATGTAATTATGTGTAAAATGTAACCATATATCGACTCCTTTTGTCTATAATAAAGGCAAAAAACGTCACAAGCAATGTAGAGAGAACAAGAACCAAACAAAAAAAAGAGTACAAAATTAAACTAATAAAAATATGGAAGAAAGGATGGATGATGGCATTATTGATTATAAACCAATCAATTTAGTTCATAGTTTATAAATTCTACGCATTTTTTCTTCTCTTTTCTTTCTTCGAATAGCGGATCGCTAAATCTTTTAACAAACACTATTATAAGACAAATATGTGACTAATGTGTATCTCCTTAATTTGTTCAATATTCTACGAGTATTTATTTATTTATTTATTTATATATATATGCGCACACACACACGCACATATACTGCCCAGAAGATAACAAAAAAATAAAAAAGTATAAATTAAAACAAAATAAAGAAAAAGAATGGCGCTATGATTTATTTTTCTATCGTTAAGGGATCTTCACATTCAATTGAATTATTCTCTCTTTACACTTATATATTTCTTCCAGCTGATAAACAATTATATTTAAGTTTTAATAGGCTATTGCTCTCTAACTGCTTGTCAAATACTTCTTTCTGTTATTTTATTTTTAAACAGATACTACCTCATCATTGATAAAAAACTTTCCTTCGAGATTATTTACACAGAAATCCGAAACTAAAAAAATAAAAACTTAATCCGAACGTGTGAATAATGTGATTTAAAATTCTTAGAATCATTTTGTACATAAGATATTCTCATCGAAACCTATTTTGATATAAACTTTATTTTTCTAGAATATAAACGGAAAATAAGTTCGATATCATGTTGTAAACATGAAACAACATACCTCTAATTTGATAAAGTAAAAAAAAAAACAAAAGAAAAAATAATTATAAAAATCAATAACAGACGATTATTTTTCTTATGAATGACATGTATTCATTCTTTTCGTTAAAGGTGTGCCAAAGTATTTCAGAACAAACAAGTTAACAGTAAATAATTACGACATTAGCAAGATTTGTTATGTAACAATGGAAGGATTAGTTATCGTTTTTTTTTTTTTGTTTTTTTTTTAACTAAATGATATAGTAGTTTCGTCGTTTATAAAACAAAGAAAGATATTTATTCAACATATAGAAGAAAAAAAAAATTGTTTGACAGTCTAAACTATCTCTCTTATACCTATTATAAATCTCAAATTTTTCTTTTCTCTGTGTATGTCATATAAATATATATACACACACACACACACACAAACACAGATGTATATTATTAGCGTGTGAACAGATATATGTTAAAGGTATGAACATAGAACAGTAACAAGACAAGGCATACTCTTTATCATAATATACACACAGAAAAAAAAAAGAAAAGAAAAACAGGTCATTCTATATATAGATAGACAATCCTTATAAAGAAAAAAAAAGTCTCGATTACCGTACAATATTTATTTTGCTCTTAGTATTATTATTTATTAATTTAAAATGATGATTTTGAACAATAAAATTATGATTTTAACTCCATTAAAATCACAAAACTAGATGTATATATATATAAAATGTTCTATGAGTTTACACTACATATTTTTAATTGAAGATAAGCTAGATAGGATAATTGTTCATAATCAACGAATTAAAAAATCATTAATCATATATAATTATAAAAAAAAAAGCTCAATCTCATGGGAAATTTTTATTTTTACATTTTCTACAGAGAATTTCTTTTTGACTTCCTCTGTTAATTGATAGTCAAAGGTGTTTTGTACGAAATAGAGTAATAAAAATAAAAGATTACCAAAAAAGTAGTTTTACTTCGGGACCTTTATCTTACCAAACAAAAATATTTTTCTTCTTCTTCCTAACAGTATGTTGTCACTATGTTCAATGAACATTAAATGTAATCAAAATTTTTATTTATGAACGAGAAATTGTCAGATAAAATCATAAACGATTCTGGAAAAAAATGATTTATTTTCTGGTATGTACATCTGGTCTAAGATAAATGTATAACATTATAGTAATGTAAACGTAGTTACTCTCGTTTTTATACAGTCAGCAACATTTGTGTTTTTTAACGAGCAGTGTGAATATATTTTTCGAGATACCATCCATCGAATTGAGCTTGACATAATTTCATTATCGTAATCAAATTGATAAATAATTGATCTCTTTCTGTACATTGTAACTATACCATTTTGAGAATATACATCATATCATGGATAAACAATACTTTAATGAATCTGTATTACTTTTACACAACACTTTTATCTTCTGTTAAACTACAAAATTCGCTTCGATTCTTATACAAAAAACTTATTTCAAATTATAATTAAAACACTAGATCATCTAGACGTTTGCATGTATATAGAGCGAAAACAAAAGTTCGCGAGACTAAAACTAGTTTAACAAAGCATATTTTCACACTGTTAGTTAAAATATAAGCGTTGTTGATTTGAAGATGATGCATAAGAAAGATAGTAACTACGTTTACATTACTATCATGTTGTACTATCATCTTAGACCAGATGTACATGTCAGAAACAAAATAAATCATATAAAATTTTACGTGTGGTGTTTGTTAGTATTTTTGAGAGAGGATAGTTTTTACTTTTTTTCTCATATTTCTTCTCGATTTATGGTGAAACTATTAAAATTCTGCTTAACAGCCGAAAATACAATTTTAAGAAGCTCAAAGTTCAATTTTGGAGGAAAAATGATAAAAAGAACACATTAAATGTTTCCAAGTATAAAATTTCCAGCTTGATCGAATGAAATTTACGGTGGATCATAACGTTATAAACTGAAATCGAATAATATCTTTAGTTAAGACTACTAAGACTAATGTGAGACTAAAGTGAGAGTCATCAAAAGTTCTGGACCTGTAATAACAATGACTCGAGCCAAACTACAAAAATGAAACTGAAAAGAAAAAAAAGACAACGAACCAGAAATAAACAAAAGAAAAACGAAGATGCAATTTAGAGATCAAATAATGATGAGGTTAAACACAAATAAAATCACTTTTAAGAGAACAACTAACACGAGTTTATTATAACTAGAAACATGGCTTAATTTTACTGGAAGAGATATTGAGCTTGTGTTTCATTTTCTTACCTCTCTGAGTTATTCCTGAAACTACTGTTCTTATCAAAAATAAGCATTAATAACGTAATCATTCGGCAAAACGAATGGCAATTCACAAAGGTCAACATTTTTTCATTCATCAAACACAAATAAGTAGTTAAATTCAGGAAAAACAAATTCAAGGTATAAATTAGCATTTTGACTCATCAGCTTCAACATAAAACCTTTCTCTTAAGAAATGTCTGTAGAAAGTTTGATTGAAATTTTATCCTGTCTTACTGAATAACTCTAAATAGACGTTAGCACCAGTCTGATTTTATAATTTCTTTGCTATCTCCTGTAGACATAAAATTATTTAGTGGACAGACTTTAGAAAGTAGTATAGAAAACAGAATCCGCTAACCACAAGTCAAGAACAAAATTCAGAATGCAAAAACATTGCTGTCTATGAGCTAAAACTTTCTCCACTAGATCCCCTATCTCGATATGTTCTCTTTGATATGTGCTAATGTTTTTGAAAAGACTGCATACAATGAGTGGGAAAAACGAATTCTATGAGCATTACAATTAAGAAGAAGAAGCAAGTATCTAATCGTGAACAAATTAATCAAAATATCGAAAAAAATATAAAAAAAGTATTAATAAAATAAACAAAGAAACTGTTGAACAGCCAATCATTTTACTGTTTTTCATTGGTAACTCTCGTTGCCTTTATATCGTACACAACTAAGATACGGTCTATGCACTTACTTGTATACGTCGACTTCATGGGTTAGAGAAAGATAATATATCAGTTTTGCAACATTCCATATCTCAAATTCATAGAATTACGCATTCTTTAAGTTAACTATTCATTTGTGCCTAAGCAAGGGTAGACAAGGGGCGTGGCGCGTACGAGAAAATACCATGCGTCAGTAAGCAGCGGAATTTTTACTTTCTCTTTTCAGTTATAGAGTCATATCAAGTCAGGACTAAATTCTCATCTACTCTCACGGAGCTATATTAAATGACACTCTTTTTGTCTGGGTCGCTATTCTGCGTTAAACGAGTTTTTTGAGTCCATCAAGTGCTGTGTTTCTTCAATCTGTTAGTGCAGTATATCAGAAGTTGTCATCAAGTCGCATCAAACCCTGAAGTCGCTTTTCATCGCCAAATACACAATCAGAACATGTTATTGTAACTGAGTCTCTAACCTTTCTTTACGGAATTGTTGAAAATTTTTTCATTGTGTTTTGTATCATTGTGCAGTTGTTGTTTTGAGCCGCGTACCATTGTCTTTATTGCTTCAACTCAAGTAATCCGTGTTCTTTGTGTCGGTGGACGAATGATACGTTACGTCCAACCTGTTCTGGAAAATCAATAGTATATACACAACTTCTACCATAACACAAAATTCGGTTTTGTTCTATATACTAGATTGATGTTTCATTCTTAAAATTTTTTTCCACGTTAATCAAATTTGTAAGAGATCACAGTTGGATGATAAGTGATCTACATGTAAGCATAGCATCAATCTGACATAAACGTGTGTGAAATCCAAATAATGAATTTTTTAAGTTCGGCACTGCTTCTTCTACACAATATCCACATTTATTCGATTGCTTTCAGTTCTCTCTTGCCCAATGAAGATTCAGCAATTTTTTAAGATGAGTGCGTTATACTAGAGAGATCTAAAAACTTTTGTCGGCTAAAGATGATAACTTTCATTTCACATCTCTGGATTCGCTATCGTTGAAAGAGGAACAACCTTTTCTGTATGATTATTGATCCTATTCTTTTACATTTTAGATGTATACTAATCTAACTTCATCTATAAACAATGATATTAATGACATTGCTCAATCATCAATAAACAATGTCGATGAACAAGATGATGAGGATGAATTAATGACACCTCAAGAATTAATATCTCGTCTAGAACGTGCATGGTTAAATGAAAAATATTCGCCCGTATTATTGTCACATGAAACTGAGTTAATAATGGCTACCTTTGAATTATTAGACGATATTGAAAAACGTCTAAAATCGAACGATACAAACAAATTAACGTTTCGTTGGCTAATGCATCAGACAGAATATAATCGTTTGTATTACATTTTGTGTTCATATATTCGTATACGTTGTCAAAAATTAGAAGATTATTCATCGGCATATGTTCACGAACAGGAAAAATTATCGACCGAAGAATATGTTTATGCTCAAACATATCTGAACAATGTTAAAGCTCATTTGAGAAAAAGTGTCTTAAATGAATTAAAATCAGAACAAACAAAT
>CAJNOQ010009615.1:0-10119 GCA_905250885.1 Didymodactylos carnosus
TTTTGTAAGTATTTTTTTGAATCTTTGGTTTCGGAAAAGTGACTTAACAACTTTTCAACGCTCACAGGTTTGTAGAGCTCGACGAGCTCTATTGAACTATGTAAAGATGTTCAAGAAAAAATGTTTATTCTGCATTGGAATGACTGGCGTCTTATCTTTCTATCCCAAAAAAGTGTACAATTTCTAAAAACTTTTTTAAGTTCGACACTAAAATGCTTTGATAAAACTTACTATTTAGCATCAATAAATCCCGTTTTCGATGGGCTTTCATCTGGTATAAAATTCATTACTTACCCTATTCGCAATTATAGCGTTCACCCCCTGGAAAAACATTTTTACGCACCCTGTACATCGAAAAAGAAAATCGATATATTTTTGTGCAGAATTTTCTGACAATTTTCTGACATGTACGGGTTTTCGGGAAAACTGTAGTTTTTATCCTGTCACATGATGACTGCTCGAAACTCCTATTTAGAAACTGAGACAGGGTCAAAAGTATCTGTGGTAAAAATTTGATCGGGCCACTTTCTCGACGGGTCATAATGTGACTGGACTGAAAGACTATCGAAAAAACGCATTGTGCACAGGGCTCGGTTTTCTAGGCCATTTGCAGTGATGCTTGTATCTCCATGAAAACTGATTGGAAAATTCTGAAATATTTCTCATCTTGAAGAGTACACTTTCTTCAGTCATGCTACTTATCAGAGAAATTCTTTGAATATATAGGAAACGACAAAAACTTACGAAATTAAAAATTTGAGATTTTCTAGGTTTTGAAAGAAAAAATTAAAAACTTCATAATATTTCAAGGAAGGTCATGGAGAGCTAGGAGTAGTCTCATTTTCTAGCCCAGACTTGTTTGTACATTAGACCATGTTCAGCTTAAAATGAAAAGTTGTTTGCAAGAAAAAAGGAAGAGGGATACCTTTAATTGATTTCAATTATTAAAAATTGCGATTGAGAAACTTGCGAACTTAAAAAAAAAGAGAAATTTGACATTTTTAAATGTCTATTCCAGGATATTGACTTACACTGTACATCCTCTTGAAGGTTCTTGAACACTTGAGAGAGAGTAACTATGAGCAGAGTCGTGAGGAAAAATGATACCGGAAAAATCAACTAGATTATCTAGACAACATTTTAAAAAGTAAGATTTTACACGATTTTAGTAAGATGATTTTAAAACGTGCGTACCATGCATGTTTGCTAGGGTAGGCCATTTTTTTTGGAAGATCATCATCGTAAAATCAATAAATTCTACTGCAGTCAAAGTAGACAGTTTGGGCTATTCAATCATGTCTAATTTTTTTCAAGCAAGGACTGTCTCTAAACTGTAAAATAAATTTTCGAACACTTACACCCTCTCTTTCTGCTCAAAAACTGATGATTCGGATTTGCACGGAGCCGATTAAGGTCAGAATTTTTAGAGTAATATACCATTCGACAGAAAATTACTAAAAATTGTACAAAACGTTTGCTTATGAGCCGGAAATAATTAGAATATTTAGATTTTTATTTTTTGAAAAATTCGAATTTTTGCCATAAAATGTAGAACTAAATTTCCAGGTTGAATCAGAGAGATTCAAAACTGACTTGAATTTGTAGAGTTGACAATTCTACACAAGATAAAATCATTTTGAGAATTTTGAAAGTTTCGACAGGCATTGAAAAATGCGATGGAAAGTAGACGAGTAGACAGACCGAAAAGTTGATAAAAATTGATCAATAAAATTCATTGTCATCCATCGAAAAATGGCTTTAGACAAAAGCAAATACCATATTCGGAATTAGCAGAAAAAACGTCTAATAACTTTTTACAAAATGGTTCGTGAAAATCATCTGAGGTCCTGCAGGGTCGTAATTATTCAAAGAACTTTTTTTGTACAACGAACCAATAAACGGCTGAAACGCAGTCATCAATCTATAACATTAAATCTAGCATAAGGACAGCTTTTAGACTTATCTAGAACAAAAAAGTTTGGTTTATGTTTTCTCAGAAATAACGCATTTTCTTTTGTTTTTCTCTAAAGCCATTTCTGATGGATAAAAATGAGTTTTATTGGTTAAATTTTATCCACTTGTTGGTCTTCCTGTCTACTTTCTGTTGTATTTTTCAATGCCTGTCGAAACTTTTAAAATGCTGAAAAGGATTTTATCGTGTACAGAATTGTCAACTCTATAATTCCAAGCAACTTCTAGAGCTATCTAATTTGGTTTAGAATTCTAAATCATTTTTTATCAGAAAAGATCATGTTTTTTATAAACGAAAAAATCGCGTATTTCGATTTTTGTGCTGACAAAATAGAACCGTAGAAAAAAAGCAAAATCATATATTTTGTTCAGTTTTCGATTCTCTATCGAACGATGTGATGATCGGAAAAAGAAATCGGAATCTTATCAGTGGCGCAAAAAATCAAATACCAGTCGAACTACACTCATGAAAATACATTTGTAACCATGCATCACACGACAGAATGCTTTTCCTTTCTGTTTTTATGTTGAGAGCGAAACCTTTGTGTGTGGAGTAAATATTCTCATTTTAATTGAAAATTTCTCTTTGGCAAATATTAAAAAAATTGCTTTTTCATTGCAAATGAGTGAGATACAGCAATCCGATTGAAATTTGTAGTGAATGTGACGAGAAAGCTGAGTGCTATTGTGTAGAAGATGAGTCCAGTTTTTGTGATGAATACTACTCACGAGGGAATCTCCCGACATGCCCACTTCCAATTCAAATGCTTTGTACATGGATCGATAGAACTCAGTAAGGTATTAAATACCCTAAAAGGATGCGAGCCCATGGCTCTTGAAGACCCGAACCAGTTTTTTAAAACTCTAAAAAATAACCAAAACCTTTTCTTAGTGAGACATGATTGTGGCCTGCAAATTTCTGATTACAATGAGACGTCTTCCAGTTCTACACGATCTTTCTTTGCAAAGTTATAGAATTTACAACAAAAGCCTAAACTAATTTCTTATTTCTGTAGCTTTGAGCTGACAATGAATATTTAGGACTTTTCTTGTAAATTCGATAACTTTGCAAAGAACGGCCGTGTAGAACTGGAGGACGTCACATTGCAATCAGAAATTTGTAGTCCACAATCATGCGTCATTAATAAAAGGTTTTGGTTATTTTTTAGAGTTTCTGAAAAACTGGTTTTCCAGAAAAACAGGTCTTCAAGGGTCATGGGCTCGAATCCTTTTAGGGTATTTACTACCTTACTGAGTTCTATCGATCCATGTACGAAGCATCTGAATTGGAAGTGGACATCCCGGGAGATTCCCTTGTCAGTCGTGCATGCGCTGAAAGCATGATCTCTTCGTTTGAACAAACCTGTATGAGAACGAAATCATTCCCAGAAGTCCGGTTTATTTTAAATCGAAGAAAAATGTTAGCTCTATTTATGTAAAAAGTTTGAGCTCTTTATCTTATATGACTGCCGACATATGAGAGATGTCGCATTTTTCAACAGTTGATCGAAATTTTAAAATGCTCGTTTCTCAGCAACTCAGAAATATTTTTTCAAACGGAAAGCGCCATTTTACTCAGAAATATCTATATTTTCTTTTATGACTGGTTCGAACGAGTTCTGTGAGATACGACTGAGCAGTGTCCGTCGTGGCTTGTGTGAAATGGCTCATAAAAGCGCGAAAAATAAGAACATACGAATCATGTCTTGGCGAGAAAATTTCCCAACAAAATGTTGAACTAATATTTTGAAATGTTGAACTGTTGTATTATATATTTAAGAATCTGGCAGATTCTTAAATATATAATAGAACATTAACGGGTGCTTCAGAAGAAATGGTCCTCTTGGTATTTTTGTCTTTTCTCCTTTTCTCTATCGATTTGAGCTGCTTCTTTTTGCAAAAGATGCGCCTTGAAATACTCTACAAAATCATCCCTAAACTATAATTTTAGAACTTCAAGCAAGTAACTTCGTTCTCCAGCGCGCCATATGCTCTAAAGAGAATTTTTACAGACCACGAGAAAGAGCACATTTGAAACTTTGTCAAAGCTATTGCGCTAATCCTTTTGTAATGATGATGAACCAGTAAATCAGTAGATCAGTAACGAGTGAAGTTGTTTTGGCAGTACTGTATTAATGTACTAAACTATATTTTTGCGCTTTGTCTCTTTTATTAATAAACTAGAACTGGTTTGCATTCAAACGTCTCTTTATCGCTGAAAATCCAAGTTTTCCGCTTGCAAGCGAAACCAGATTCGTCAATAAAGGGTGCAATACACACCATTGCGTCCGTCTCATCGAGATCTACTAAATGGTGTATCACAGTCATACTTTTGTGTCATACAAAAAAAAATTTTCCACGCATAACCTCGGGGATTTCTAAAGTATCTTGAAAAACTTTCGTATCTCAGCCATCTGGATAGTGGCTGTCGGGAACTTCTTTTCTCTTCGAGTTCTTGAAGTACGTTAGAAAATTCTGATAGTCTGAAACAATAGCCTTGTAGTTGGTATTAGCTACGAGCAACATAACCGTTTGGATCCATACATTTTTCCCAACTTCTCTTTGGAGAACCGGTTTCCCAGAAATCCCCCAAAATGGTAGCAATGTTTTTCCAACATGTTGTAATTATATTCTGTAAATTTTAATCAAAATGAGATCTGTCCCAGCTCGTCATGACCTTTCTTTGCAAAGTTATAGAATTTACAAGAAACGCACTAAATGTTCATTGTTAGCTCGAAGCTATAGAAAGAAAACAGAAAAAATTAATTTAGGGCTTTTCTTGTAAATTCTATAACTTTGCAAAGAAAGGTCATGGAGAGCTGGGAGGGATTTCATTTTGTTCAAAATTTACAGACTATAATTACAACATGTTGGAAGAACATTGCTACTGTTTCGCGATATTTCTGGGAAACCGGTTCTCCAAAGAGAAGTTGGGAAAAATGTATGGACCCAAACGGTTACCATATTCGTAATAGCGTCCTTGATTACATATAAATAACCAGGTTTGAACAAAATCAGGGTATATCGCTTGGGTTGGTTCCCTCGTTAGTACTAAAAGTGCGAAAACTGTGGCTATGAGGCACTAAAAGAGACTTCCTAAAAAAATTTTGTTCCGACTTTGATTGAATGTCGAACTGGATCCCATTCTGAAAAAAATTGTCATTAAAAACAATGGCAGGGAAAATTAAGGATATCAAAACCACTAATAACCAAATGCGAGTCAGAATCGTTACCACTCTCAATAATATTATTGATATAAGCTTTATTCTGTCAGACTACAAGCGGAAAAATATTTCATTAAAGTATTTTAAACTAAAACTAACAAAAAACACAAAATCAATTTTGTACGAATAGAGATCTGAACACATGAACTAAGCTTTGCAGAAATTGCAAGACCAAATCCACTGTTCCATGTCTACAATTAATATTATTGAATTATTTTCTAAGAAACTTCTTGAAGCTTGTCCTATTAACGTCAAAAGACCAGAATATGAAGTTGTCCTGACTAAAATCAGGGATCTTAAAAAGCGTCGTGCGTGTGTGTGTGTCTTTGTCGGCAAAACGAGAAATTGCCATCAAATATTCGCTGGGAGTCATTGCACGAGAAAAACGACAGATTATCATAAGACCATGCTCAATCGATGTCTCAGATTTGCTTCTAACTAATCCTGTCTTGTTCAGCACGTGTGAGAACCTATAAATCCAAATTTTGAGCCTTCGAAGGTCAACTCGAACACTGTGTCTGAATGCATTCGCTTTATGCATGTTTATCAACTCTGGTATCGTTTGTAGAATATTGTAGAGCTTACTCTGCAGTGAAACAGTAAAAAGAACTAACATATGAAAAATTGGTAAAAACTTATCGTGTAAGAATCTGACCAATTAATGTAATTAGTGTATAATCAATTAGGCGGAATCTGTTTAAATTGTTAATTAATATTTGCTCAGACAGATTCTGGTACAAAAGTTGTGTAAACTCTTTAACTTCAAGTTAGATCCAAAATCTTACAAAACTTCCATAAATCTTCAAAAGTTTTTTGAAGATCTTAGACAAAACTTGAGACATCTTTAAAGATTTATTTGCACAAATGAGCGAATATCAATAGTTAAGTTTTATTTTTATTGCTGTATTTTGTCTGTTTGTACAAGATACTTGGGAAAAGATGAGGATGTTTTAGAAAGGAGAGCATATAAGTTGCGTTCACATTTAGTACTGTGTTACCTCATGACGGATGGTTAACTAAGCAGTTCAAGTTTTTTATTAATCAATCAAAAAAGTAAGAAAATATTTCTCAATTGAACAGTCTAAATATAGAGTTTCTTGTTATTATTATTGTTATTATTATTATTTGATAAGTACTTTATTTCTTCTCTTTCATCGTTTGCACGACATATTAGTATGTTCAACAAATGAGGAATTAAAAATATTAATACTAATAAATATAAACGGTCCCCATGGAAAATTGAAGCAGCTCAATTCGTTGTTTAATATAGAGTAATTATAATTGTAAACATGCATTCATAGTTTTAGATGGAAAATTACTATCTTTCTCCCATTCATACAGTTACTCGACATCTTCGACAAAAAAATAATTTTTTACTCTCTCTCTCTCTTCATCTAACTTCCAACGTTCAACAAGTTCAAATTTGTCAATCTGATATTTTCTCGTTTTACATTATCTTTCTCACTTGGTTTGAACTCGCCGACAAATAGTTCACAAACTGACTGTTTGTTACTTCTCACATTATCAAATGGAAAAAAAGAATAGGAGATAAGCTTGATGTTGTTGAGATATTTTTCTTTCTCTCTATGCAATTAATAAAAAGCACAACTTTTAATGTCAAACAAAAAAAGATAAATTTGTGACATAAAACGACTGATAGATATACTAAGGCAGATATTTCCTTATAAATCGCAAAGGGAGAGATAAAGAAAAGAAATTGTTATTTTTCTACAGAATTAGAATCAAAAATATTTTTTATTCTGTTAGAAAAAAAAAGGAGAATGTAAAAAAAAAAAAGTTATCCCGTTTCATATAAAAAATTTATTTTTCCAGAATAACAGGGTGTCTGTGAGTGTGTATGTGAGAATGTTTGAACGTTTTTCACTTTATAAAATTGATAATATTCATCAAATACCATTTGATTCAAAATTATATTCAAAATATAAGTATGGTGATCATATTCAAGCTAAAAAATTTGGTGATCAATTGGCTCATGCATTCATTAATCAGTTTCATTCATTTATATTAAAGGGAGAACAACAATTTATTTGTATATCATCACCTTTCGGTTGTGTACCACCAGCAGCATTCTTCATATTTAAAACATTTTGTGAAATACTTAATGATTTTTTAGTAGAAAATGGAAGAGAACAAATAGAAGAACGAAAAATTGTACGTGTTGGAACAATATCAGAAGATTATAGTCTGTTATCAAGAAGTGAAAGATTGATGAGAATTAATGAAGAGAGATATTTTATTGATAAAAATGGACTTGAAAATAAATTTTTACTTTTTCTTGATGATATTAGAATAACTGGTGAGTTGTGAACTTTACATTTCTTACCCATTTCATTTATTTGATCCTGACTAGATTTAGATTTAAGTTTAATTACTAGACAAAATAAATACTCAGCACACTGTAAAAAAGGCGTGTAAAATGGCCTAAACGTTTTGTTTGATTATTGTTCGTGTATATAAACATCATAGTATACGTGTACTGTTACTGTATATATTTCGATTACCTTTTCGACTCGCATCTTTTACTTCTTATAAGAGAAGTATCAAGGCTATGCCTAGAGCCCTGCAGGTCATACATAACCTGTCCTGTCCTGGCAGTTTAGGATAGGTTATAGGTTACGAAAATTTTTGCAGGACAGGTTACACTACCCGTACCCTGTTTTCAACCTGTAAAAAAAATCTGTAAAGGGAAAGAAATAAGAACTCGAAAAATAGTTTTTATTAGTCGAAAAAAATATTTAGTACATCAGGAAGAGTATTGGAAACACGAAGACAGTCGTTGAATCCAGATGTTGTTGACGATATATTATTGATTAGAAAGTTTAGAGATGTACCTTTTGTTGTTATTAGCAATGCCACACGATTATGGCGTGGCATGAGCACCGGTACGCATCGCCGATGTCGATCCTTTGTTTTTGCAATGCCACATCGAATTTTTTTATAGACCGGTACAGGAAAAACAATGCAGCATGCCCATGTTGCATTATACTTTAGCAATGCGACATCTTTTCTGAAGTGAAAAATTAGTATTGTATGGCATCGCCCGAGCATCGGAGCGCACCGATCTCTGGCGCTGCCGGTGATATATGGCATGGCATACACACCGATGTGTATCGCCGATGCCAACCATATTTTTTGCGATGCTGCATCCAATCAAATTTTTCTAGATTATCCGCTCTTGTCACTTTTACCAGAGTAGAAAAAGAAGAGAAATGTCTTAGAAATGTATGAAAGTTTATCTACTATTGCATTGGATTACAAATTAAAATATGTGACATATTTCCGTTTCTATATTTTAGGTATGCATGAAAAAAATATTATTGATCTTCTAGCTAAAACAAACATTCGTAACCGTCGTTTATTCATTTATTATGCTGAATTGATAAATGAAAATATTCCACCAGCATTTGAACATCAATTGAACACTTGTTTTGTTAAATCATTGGATAATATTCTTGATATAATTAATGAAAAATCATTTATTCTAAATACACGTGTAATAAAAGAAATTTTACGTTCAGATCATAAACAAATCGATCATTTTCTCTCTAATATTAGTGACAATTTATTAATTAAAATATTGAATTTATCAATTGAGAGTCATTATAATTTAATGAAAGAATTTTTACCGGCTTTAAGGCAAATTGAAAGTTATTTTAAAAATAGAGAAAATAACGTTATGAATTAAACATGAAGCTTTTTTTGTATATTTATTATTATTATTTTATCTGAGCAAGTATGGACATTATTACAAACGTTTCTAGCATTGTCTTCTTCATTGATCAACATAACTTTGTGAATAATTTTTGAATGAGGACAGATAAAGACCTGCAGATTTTTCTCATGAAAAAAGAGACGATTTAAGGTAATCAAGTGAAGAGAAGTAAATAAAAATATTTTACATGCAAGCGGCGTACTTTTTCCGAACATTTTGAGAAGACTATTACAGAAAACCGTTAATTACAGTTTTTCCACCCAGATCAAACCATCGTACTGTTTGCTACATGGACATTCTAAGAGTATTAACCGATTGGGCAAACTTTAAAAATGCTGATGGTATTATACACAGTTTTCCGGAACACTCAATATATGAAAATCTCTTTTCTTCTACGGTCTGTCCACGTAACCCCTATGACAGAGATGTCACAGCGTTACTTTTTTTTGCTCAGTTTGTTTTGACTATTACTCGGAAACCAAAAGGCTTAGAGAGTTCGGAGACGTTTTAACTTATAGAAAAAACTGTTTTCTACATTTTGAGATCTGCTCAAACTCTGGATAATCTATTCTCATAAAACTGTAATCCAAATACTGAGACCAGCCTTTTAAGCATTGAAACCAAAGGTGTAGATCTCAGAATTATCACAAAAATTAAAAAAAAATAGGTTTTCTAGAGTCTGATCGGATCTCAAAACGTGAAAAACAGTCTTTTCTATACTTTAAAACGTCTCCGAACTCTCTACGACTTTTAGCTTCGGAGTTATAGTCAAAACAAAATGAGCTAAAAACGTAATGCTGTGACATCTCTGCCATAGGAGTTACGTGGACAAGTCGTAGACGGCTTGTCCAGCTAACGATCTGCGTTTTTTCCTCTTTTCTAGGTATGCACAGGTATCAGTATACCCAATACCGAAAATACCGACTTTTTTTTTACTTGGATTTTTTTGGATTTTGTCATTTGAAATGAGGTATTTTAGCATCCTGGACAAGCAGAACGTATAAACAACACTCAGCTGTGTATTTTGAGCATATTCAGATAGAAAGAAAAGAAAAACTTTGGCTTTAAGAAAGCAAACAAAGCTCTTGTTTTCCGTCCCTGATTCATTCTGGGTGTCCAAGACGCTAAAACATCTCATTTCAAATGAAAAAATCCAAAAAATTCTAAGTGAAAAAAGTCGGTATTTTCGGT
>CAJNOQ010009616.1:0-10117 GCA_905250885.1 Didymodactylos carnosus
TGGCAATTTTTATAGGTGTTTAAAACCTTTTTTGCTTTCCTGACAACATGTTTATGTATTAGTTAAATTTTTGTATTGTAATACTAAAGTTTACTCTTTTCCATTCAAAACTGCTGTTGTCGAAATAAAAATCAAAATCATCAAATCAATCTATGTAAGTCGATGCGTTCTAGTCAATCGTGACAAAAAAAGCCAAAACAATAATTTTGCTGATCTTTTAACTACCGGTACCTTACCACGATATAGTATTTCACAATATATTTATTTTTATTATCAGCTTTTGGTATTGATTGTGCTGATGTGATTACGTTGGATGATGATGAATTCATTAGTTCTGACATTTGTAATTGTACCTGAACTTCTATAAAATTACGTCGGTGAGTTGATACATCTTTACTTCCTAATAGAAGCCAATGGTTTGATTTCAAAACGTGTATGACATCGTAATGATTTTATAATATTCATTTTTTTTCCAATAGATGAAAATAAAAATGAGCTGCAGACATTCATTCATCAGTATAAATTCATTGACTTAAAATAACATAATATATCTGCACGTGTAATTTGCCGATAGGTGAAAATAACTTTTTACATTAAATAATTTTTGCTATACTTCAAATTCAAAATGTGCCTTGGCTTTCCTCAGAATATGGAGTAGAAACTATTACGCTCAATGTGATCTTTTTAAATTTATCAGAGTATTCGATGAGAAATTCTGCATTTTCATGCAGACAACCTTCGAAACTTTTATGTATTATGAAGAAGAAGCTCAAAAATGCTCCATGGTGAAACATGTCACTTCTATTGCGTGTTTGTATAAATACAGATGGAGAGAATAAATACAAAAAATCAACACTTTTAAAATGGAAAAAAAGAATAAAATTTTATATCTATATATATATTTTTTTTTAAAAAAAATTATCGTTTATAATAATTAAAAGAGGTTATTGCCCGCGGATCTATAGATGAAGGCGAGAGGTACTTTTTTGTACAATCTTGCACTGTTCTCAAATTTTGACAAATTGTCTGGAATTGAATCGCCTCAAGACTTATGATAGCATAATCTCTTTTTCACTTAGCATGTCGTGTAGATTAGTATACTTGATATGAGGTTAAATAAGACCTGTGTAGCAGCGTGTGTAGGTGTGGTAATGTCTTTCGTAGAAGTATTGAATGTTTTCAGCTAAATTTAAAAGAATCATAATTCAATCACGATATATTCAAATTTGCACTTTTAGGATACGTTCAATTTTAGTAAGTTAGTTAAGAAGTAGTAGTTTGCCAGCAAAAGTAGCTTGCCTTATCTGACAGCTTGCACTAGGTCGTGGATTTCTGAAAGGAAACCTTGCTACCGAGCTTAGAACGGCTTATAATGTACGTTCTGTCGTTTATTCAAATGACTCATACGTTGATATGAGTCATTTGAATAAATATCGCAAATTTGCATTGCAGTTTCTAATTGAACAGCGTTTTGTCTCTTGTGCAAAGATTTTGTGATTTGAGTTTGGAGAATTTTCTACTACGCAAGGTTAAATGTTTTTCAAAGTTCTTTGAGTTACAAAAAATTACTGATGAACCGACGTTTTACCTCGTGCTTCCTTCATAACTCCATGATCGTATATGACCGGAACCTGAATAGATTTCAACTGAGATATTCATACTTTTTGTTCTCGCTCAATGTTCATCACTGCAGTTCACAAGTGTAGAGACCAGTATTTTTATTACTTCAATAACATTATCGGCTAGTTTACTTGCTCAAATTTTTACCAAACTTCTGCAAAGGAGTGAAGCATCGAATGCTAGTTCTAGTACGAGTTCGGCAACAGGCTCAAGTACGTTGACGGTAGTAACTTCTCTTGAAAGCATTACAACACAAGACCTAGTACATCTTCATTTCCCATCACTTCAGTTGCTACCGACACATAGAGGAAACTTTGAATGCGGTTAGGACGATCACCACTTTTTCAACTACTAATGCTGCTACATTAGGCATCTCACCATAATCAGAGATGGTTACTTATCCTTGGATCCATTGTTCAGCTCGATTGTTGACCATCTCAGTTAGAAGTTTAACTTTGGTTAGCAACATGATCATTCATTTTATACTAAACAGAAGGATTCTTTTAAATGATGACATGCATTTTATTGTTTTATCAATAGTGTGTTTTCATTTTGTTAAAAGGAAGGCAAGGCAAAAATGCCATAGTAAAGTTATATACAGTTAATTTATCATAATAAAATGAATAAAAATAGCTGCATTAGTCATCAAGTTTACAGCTATTTTCTTTTTGTTTTAGCTTTTCTGTCTCAAACATAGAAAATAAGTAATGTAGAACTGAAAAATGTTTCGTCGGTTTTTCGAGATTTTTATCCATGTAAGTTGTTGTGCATGAGTGAAAACGTGTACAAACAGTCGTAAACTAGATAAATTAGAAAGAACAGGATCTTCACCATCGCGGATCGCATAAAACTTCGCCATAGACAGCTTCATAAGAGTCAAAATGAGTAAATTGGTGAGGAGTAAACATGCGACGGTTATAGAACAGGTTACGGACAGTTAGTTTCGTTGAGGTATTAACCAGAACAACTATATCTCAGTAACTGAGAAATGAATGCTTGGCATTGCAAAATGTCTTATTTCTAAAAAAATGTTGCTGTAAATCTATGGATATAGACAAAATATCGTTTAGAAGATTCTACAAAGATTTTTTAACTTCTGTGGGTTTTTTTACCTAAAATAACAACGCGATTTCAGTTTTTCTTCGATTTTTTAACAGAGCGAAAAAGTTGAAGAACTGACTGGAGACGCATTTCTGTTGCTACATGTTCTCATTTTTTGCTCTTTTATTTATTAAATCATGTTATTTTTGTTTCATGAAGTAAAAGAATTGCTAAGACGAGACAAAGGTAAGTTATTGTTTATAAAAATTTGAAGTCGAAATTTATAAATATAATATCGTTAAACTTTCTATAAGAATTTGTCCGGTTAAATTAATATTAAAACGCTCGTATTATTCTTTGCATTGAAGAACAAGAAAGCATTTCTGAAAAAGAGAATAGGGTTTGATGGAAATGCTCTTTGTAGCTGTGTTGCTAACAAATTTATTATTCTTGGCTATACCCCAAAATTCAACGAGGTGTATACAGTCATGGCAAAGTCGGGGATCGCATAATATTGATCCCGTTAGTGTTACAGACCCAGAGAGTGCCGTAGCTACATCAACAACACTCTTTCTCGAATCGGTTAACGGTAGAGTTTGGAAAACAACAAATTTTCATGTTACATCAGCACCACACTACACTCTAACAACAGAAATGAATTTATCTCAATCTGCTGGTACACTAGCTGGTTCATTACCAGATCCAAACTTTATCAGTTACGGTCAGTAGAATCTATATTAACGTTAGTTAAGAGAGAATGCATTAGTTCGTCAAGAAATGGCGTAACATGTCAAAATTTTCTTTCCTTTGCAAGTATGCTCATTTGATTCACCATCTTATGTTACCTCTAAATCCAACATTTCAGCGTTGGAAATCACGTTGGTGCTGAGAAAACCCCCTTTTTGAATATCGGATATCGAAAAAATGCCCACTTTCCAGTTTTCCTCTGCAACGACTTGATGAAATTTCTCAAGCCATATAGTATTCGATAGGGTATGAAATTGTTAACAAAACAGTATATGACATTTGATCTCACACTTTATCTGATCGTCAGAGGTTTTAAAAAACCGTCAATAGATGAAAAATGGAAAAGATTGATTTTTCGTGTAGGATAGTTTTGGGGCTAGGTAGACCCTCTTACTCCAAACTAATCGTTCCTTTAGCTTGTAGATCTAATATTTCGTAAACTTACACAGTACGCGCAAAAGGCATAAAACGAAAGTTGCGCGTCAGGCCCAAATGGAGCTTACAATGTACTCATGCCACTTGATGCTAAGAAATGTTTCTTTTTTAACTGTTAATAATACATTCGTCATCGCATAACTATCAATAGAATTTAAAATTTCTTGTGAATTCGTTCCAAAACTTTAAAAAAAAACTGGTTTTGTAGAAAACTCTCTTGGCTCTGAAACCTGTTCGGAGCATCGAAAGTTGGAAAAAAATAAGCGATTTTGTAGAGAATTGAATGCTCTATCGATCAGCATAATTTTGAATTTTTTTTCAAGAAAATATCTAGGTGAGGAAACTTAAATTACAAAATTTTAAAACTTAAAATTTAAATTTTTACGTGGAAGTTTGAATTTTTCTAAATTTTAAAATTGATTTTCGTGGTCAGCGTGAAAAACTGCATCCAGTGATGTGTCTTTCAATTTAATTAGATAGCAAATTGTTTTTGAAAACTCAGCAGCCCTAGTTCTGAACAGTTCCAGTTAACTGGAAGTGGGGCATACATACATAGCACCGTAACCGTCAACCAAAGCTGGTACTGACAACTCTAATTTTAGAATATTTTGTTGCATAGTCTAGGAGTATATTTCGTTGCCATGGTTAATTAGACATTGAATTGAAGATTTGTATAAGCTTTCAAATGCTAAACGGTTGTGTTTCCATTTGAGAAGTCTCATATAGTTGTGATGAAAGTTATTTTGCCAATTATGTGGTCAACATGAGAAGAGCTAGAGTTCTAGTAAGAGTTTAGGTTTCTTGCTATTCCACTGCATTCTGCCAAGATTATATCTAGTTTTGAAAATGGTCAAGATGATCACCTAAAGCGAGCCGGAAACGAAGCGAGTTTCTCGTCGGCTCAACCGAATATCAACAACAAAATTATCTGCTTTCTCATTAATTTAATTTTTCTAATTATAACTGATCGTAAGAAACACACATAAGTTATGACCCTGAAATCTAATCCATTCATCTACACATCTTTATTTTATGCCGAGTCTACAAAAGAATTAGACTGACAGAAAAAAAACACAATACAAAGAAATAATTCTGATTTACAGTTCAGTTTTCGTTTTATCGTTTTTAGTTGAGCGAAGAAACAGAACATCTTTGACGGCTGAGGAGCCAACGAGAAACTTCGCTGTTTGACAATCTAGCTACACATCCTGTGAAAAATAACTTTTTAAGTTTTCATCGAGGTCGGCATTTCAGTTTAACGTCAACTCTGCCTTTATCAAGTTGAGTCAATTCACCTGGAGAAGCTTCGACTCTATTCTGCCTCTGACTTAAAGTCAAATCAACTGAAACAGAGTCCACATGAAGGTAAAGACTATCCGTTCTTGTTAGTTCATCTCTGCATTGTTTTATGACCCTTCACACAATACTTTTCACTACGCTTAGCAGTGGTTGAAGACGGATGACACAACTAAAGTTTATTTTTGTTTCTAGTATGGGTAAGAAATTCAACAGCCAGTCAGATAGCTGCTGGAAAGTCCATTCAAGGAATATTTAGTTCATTTCAAACTCGTGGTGGCAAAAGCGTAGCAATTGAAAAGCGTAGTCAATCACTACCTGTGCTGTATGGCACTGGACAAGGATTCGGAGGCTTTTTCAAAGCACAGCTGGCTCAACAAGCTCCAGCATCATCCATAATCTTTTCGAATACCGAACAATTAACACATTACGATTTTTTCATAGCATTAGAATCAGAAACTGTTCATCCACAATATGTATTACTTTGTACGGATCAACGATTGCTTCAACTTGGTCAACAAGATTATTGTAATAGATATGATATGCTAACGGGTACTGATTTAGTGTTGGCAGATGCAACAGTAGGTGTGATTGGTTATTTCCTAAACGATTATAATTATGGTGGTTATCGTCATGGAGTAGCAGATCAAAATATGATATTTAGTATTGATTATGTCAGCGGAGTTATCTGTACCTTTGATATAGCTACTGGCGTCCATGCTCATAATTGTGTTAATATGTCTCAAAGAAAGTTTGTTAACCTCATTGCAATTAATCCAAGAAATTATCAGACCTGTGTTGTTTATGCAAGGTCGAACGTTTTACAAACGTTAGATTTTGGCGCAACATGGACAGATGTAACAGGGACGTTACTGGCTGACAGTAGTTCGCGTGAAATGCCCTATGCTTGGTGTAGTGTTGTTATTCCGATGACAAAATATAATGCTCTTGCAAGTCGAACGGCCTTAGGGGTTTATATTGTGTTTGGTAGACAAACGGATTCAAGTACTGAATGGCGTAAATTAGGTTTAGCACTATCAAAAGTTTTCGTTATATCATTTTCTTATGATTCATCGAGGAATTTAATCGTTGCATCAACAATGGGTCATGGATGGTGGCCATTGTCACGAATATCAGAACAACCGACTTTTCGGATGAATGGTATGTATGACTGATCTCATATTCAGCCAGCAGACAAGTGGAAGAAGTTTGTATTTAAAAACGAACGATTTTGTTACGTCTGCGACGGTGATATTTTTTGTTCTGAGAAAAATAACAGTTAGCTTAGTTTATAGCCAAAATTCTAAACATTTTGTGTCCTTCATTTCAGATTCTCGTCCCCTATATACCACAGCTACGGTCACAACAACACCTATGTTTAACATAACAAGTATAAACTAGCTCTACGTATTGTGTTTCATAAAACTCTTCCGCAGCTAAGCCAGAGGATGAAAGGGCTATACGTTATACAATTCTGTTGAGTGATCGGTGTAAAATCGAGAAAAAAGTTTCTACAGAGGTAGTTTATTGTAAAAATGCGAAAATTTGTTTGTCGAGGTGAGAGTCGTTCTGTAATTGCTTTCTATCGGATGATGTTCAGTCATCGGGAAAGCAGAAAACACATCCTAATTCCAATTCAGTCATTCTAAAGCGACAACCATAATACGAGGCTCTTCCAAAGTAGAGAACCCACCTCGAACGTACGATACAAAAGACAGATAACGGCTTGGTCAACTAACTCTGAAATCGGAGTGTGATTCCTTCATGATTATCGAACGACAAGATCCTCAGAACTTTTAAACGTCTCAAATTAAAGGGAGAAGTATGCTAGTCATTTCCAAGTGTCTCAGCACCTTGCAGGATCTTTCGTTCACCAGTCTGACAAAAATGCGAACACCTACATTGTTGGCTAAGTTATGAAAAGTCGGTGTTCGTATTTTTGTCAGACTGGTGAACGAAAGATCGTGCAGGGTACTGAGACACTTGGAAATGATTAGCATACTTCTCCTTTTATTTAGAGACCTTTAGAAGCTCTGGGCGTCTAGTCGTTCGATATATAACTGAATCAAAATGCAATATAATCGTGATGGAATTACATTCTGGTAGCAGAGTTAGCCGATCAAGCCGATTAGCGGACCTCCTCTGCTATAAGTCTGCTTGGATATTCGGTTGTCATTTTCAGCGAGTTGTTCAACTGGTTTCGTGTACTCTACACTCCGTCATCAATGTCTGGTGCCAAGAGCTGTACTGGTAAGTTGTTTTCGTACCAGGGGATGTTAATTACCACTTTTCATTCTCTAGAATATTTCTATATCTATGATAATGAATAGAAATTCATCGTTTTTCAATACAAGCGCAGTAGCGGATGCGCTTCAAGACTATTTTGCGGCATATGTAATTGATAACACAACCGTGAATCAGTTAGATGCGAATACATTGGATACCGTTCTTGATTCTTTTAACGACACTGTTGTAAGAAATTCGTCTAGAAGCATTTATTTGATTTCTCAAACTCCTCGATTTGTATCAAGCGACATTTTTTTTACGGGTGGTTCATTTTACCTATCTGGTGTTGGTAATTATTTAACAAACTTGTCAAATGTCAATGATCAACTCAATGGAACAACAGCTGCAGCCGTCATAACTGATGCTTCACAATTGCTCAACGTGAACTTTTTAAAATTATTGTTGATCGAGAAACCCGACAACTATCTTCAGTATGATACAAATTTAACAAAACTCGCATCATCTGTTATCATCGTCAATACGGAACCCAAAATCAATACTACTGACGTACAGCTTTATTTTACCATTAAATATAACTCAGGCAGTGGTAATGGAACTTATCAGTGTTCGTTCTGGAATACAACAGGATGGAGCAACGTCGGGTGTGGTGGAGCACCAACTCTTCGAACAGATTTAAACTCTCAAAAGACCGTATATCAATGTACCTGTAATCATTTTACAACTTTTGCTTTGACACAAGTACAACAGACGACAGGTAAGACTATTTGGTGCATCATCACATCATTCTCACTTCAGTTAGTTAAGGTAAAACAACTGAAACACAAGTAAAAACACCAGTCTTCACTACACTTGCAACGAGTGAGACGTTTTCGGCAATTACAGCATCAAGCGTTAGGCCACGTTCACACTACATATTTTCCAGAGTTAACTCTGAGTTAACTCGAAGTTAACTTCGAGAGCGTTCACACCTACATCTTTAACACACTAATAAGATTTTGACATTTCCCCTAAAATTGTGCTGCTTCCTGGCTTCAGTATTCTCAAAGGTTGCGGCTTGCTAACAGCCGGCTGGTTTGAATTACGCTCTACAGTTGACTTCCTCAAAACAGACAAATTGAGTAAAGAGTCAGATGTTTGTCAGATGTGCGATATCCCTTGTAGACGTGCCCAATCTGTTGAGATATGTTTATTGATTGTCTCTTATTGTATCTTTTCTTGTTACATTGCGAAAAACATAAGCAGCACAGATGGTGCCGATTATGATTTCTTCATTTGTAGGTGCAGCACAAGTGAAAGAAATTCTAGAGGGAGTGACTTACCTGGGGAAAACATTTCTTTAAAACGGATTTTAGTTGGTTTTGGTGTCTGCGAAAATAACCTTCTATAGGAAGAAGAGCTTTTTAAAAGCAAAGAAAAACATTTTGTTTTGTCGTAATGAGAATCTTCACTTACTTTTACTTCTATGGATTTCGCTTCCAGAAGATCGAAATTAGTGAGTAAAAGAGAAGAAAGCTAAGAATCGCTAGAAAAGTGTTTTGTAAAGCAGAAAGCTTTAGTCAAAAGTAGAAAAAGATTTAAGAAGAAGGCAAAAAGCGTTTCCTAAAGCCTTTTTTTAGAGGTTTAGTAAATGCAATAACACGCTACCGCTTTCAGGTTTAGTAGGCTACTAAAACCTAAAAATTAAGTGAAACAGTTAGCTGTTTCAAACTTTAAAAAATTTTTCGTCGTTTGATTTATGTTTCTCTTTTTTCTTTTTCTTTGACACTGGCAAAGTAAAACAAAATGTAGTTATAAAAAACAAATATCAATCAATTCTTCATTTGTTTCTTTACAGACCTAAGAAATACACAGTCGTTTAATGTGTCCGGATTGATATTCCTTCCCAATTCTATGATAGTTAAACCTGCACCACTAAATGAGCGTTCTACGCTAGCTGATGTAGCCGAAATTGCCAAAATTTGTTCGGTTACTTTGGCTAATAGAGGAAATGTTTTTGACAGTTCTTTCCAAAACAGTAAAGGATTACAAACTTTGATTTTTTTATTAGTTAAATTAATCAGTTTTGTATATATATTTTTCTTTTCTTTCTTTGCTTCAACAGTACTAGGTTGTATATTAAACAGCGTCTTAGAAGGAAGAAAAAAACATTGTATTTTCTTTCTTGATAAAAAAGACACAAGAGAAAAAGGATTCATAGAGAACCTTCTTGTTGAGAGAGCTCTTACACGGAACCCTTCGTTTGCGAAGGTTCGACATCGAACCACTCGAATGGTACTGAACATTTGTAACTAAAACCTTTTATCCGAAAAGAAAAAAAAGGTGTGAGACAGTACCCTTTTATGACTTGAACCTTAAAAGGTTCTGCAAACGATACCAGTTCTTGAACCGTAAAATATTCTATCCAGCATCGTTTTTTTAGAGAGTACTAGCACAACGTCTACTGCATCATCGAGTACCAGTACTTCTATCGAAACATTTATCATAACTGAAACATCAACTACTACTTCAAGTTCAATATCGAGTACCACTACGCCTACTACTACAACAGCTACTTCAACATCGACTAGTACCACAACATCTACTTCAACATCGAGTACCAGCACTTCAACATCGACTACTACTACAACGTCTACTTCAACATCGACTAGTACCACAACATCTACTTCAACATCGAGTACCAGCACTTCAACATCAAAAACTAGGAGAACAGCTGCTGCAACGTCGGGGGGGG
>CAJNOQ010009617.1:0-10116 GCA_905250885.1 Didymodactylos carnosus
ACGGTTAATTCAACAGGCTCCAGGTTCAGTGTTGCACAACATGATGGACGCTCAACTTCTTCGTTATTCTGATTTAGTGAAAGATGTTATGCTATGTTAGAAGAACTTCGTTCATCAAGGCCCTCCCCCTCGCGACCAGAAATGCCGATTTTCGTCAAAAATATCGATTTTGAGAAAAGCACATAGTTGGAAAGCCCTAAATGTCTACTTTCTAATGGCATAATTTTTGTGTAGATAGGATAGTTTTTAAGTGAGTTTTGCAGAACCAGGTGTTTACTGCAGAAAAAAAGGACTGTTTTGCACTTGTATTGCATAAGCGTACGCATGTGCCGTACACGTTCACTAGCTCCGCCATGACGGATAACTTATAGCAAAGTATCAACAAATTATTCAACACTTAAAGAGTTTTTAAGTAAAACCCATTTAACAGAATCAAACTTATTTTGCGTTTTTCTCAACAGTGAGCTTCAGGGCTTTCCTCACGCACAGGAATTCACGGTAACGATACATCGGAGAAAGTTTTTTTTTTTATCTGTAGGTAACAGCTATAGCTACGAGTTGACAGACTCCAATTTTTATATTATACTCCTATTTTTTTTATAGTAATGAGGATTTCTAAAATATCTTCCAAGGACTTTTCGGACTTTAAAGTTCTACTAAGCATCAGAAATTAGTAAATGAGAAATTCAAAAATCGGGTTCTGTCAACTCCTAGCCATAGGTGTTTACTGCAGAACAAAAACAGCCTGAGCTCTGTATCATTTACCTGGAATGAAAATTTTTGTTCGTGGTAGAAGCCTATTTCTGGCCCTTGTTGTAGCGCTCTCCCATGCGCAATTGCAAGTGGCGCCGAACAAAAATTTTTATTACCACACTTTGACATGGTCAACATTTTCTGAAATCTCGAGTTTTTGTAAAAATTACAGTGAAAACTAATATAGACAAAAAAAGCTGAGAGTTTGTGCTTTTTTTGTTCGAAAAATGCGAAAAATCGATATGTCTGTCTGCTCGGATCATATTCAACGAAAAATAATGTCTACTGGAAAGTATATGTAATACGTATATAATAGAGATCGAAACCAAATCAAGTCAAAATTTACCCTCTTTATCCAACACATCAGTGATCTCCCTATTAACTTCCAACAACAAGCATCAAAATTCATTCCAATATAAGGTTCAAGTTCTCCACGCCTTTCGCTTTTGCGAACTGTATAAATCTTTTTGATTGACAAGTCTACTAGCACGACTATTGTTTATATTCTCATTAGAGAACAACCAATTTCTGTTGATTTATTCTAATATTGCTAATTTTGGAGCAAACGGATACATGTGCAACTACTTCTATTTTCAGATATCTAGTAGGGTTTTTAGTTTTTTTTGTAGCACTCGTGGTTACCCACCAGCCTATTAAGTTTTTACACGTTTCTAGTCAATACACAGATGCGGTTCTATTATTGCTACGATGGGTGTTAGTCGCTTCGATTACACAAGCCGCATCACAGTTATGAATAAATATGGATGTAATCATATATTACTCTTCTGCACATCCTATTTCGCTAGTTGAGATGGCAACTGAGTTTGAAAAACTGGAGTTCAAAACCAAACATCGATGTTTTCCAGCTGAAAAACTGCGTAATTTCATTCAACCAAAAGCATTGGTAACTAACTACAGTTCAGACAGGGTTATTGAGATAGAGTTCGAGTGAAAATAAAAGTTAGTTCACTCATTTTCATAAAACGTGTGTCACTATAAGAAAAAGGTTATATCGACGCTAATTGTGTAAATTCAGAAACTAGTACTTTTACCTATCAATAAGAACACACATTTCTTTTAATCTTGCTCAAGTTCAGATTCATATTGTAACTCCTTTTTGACGCTTTCTGAATTCGTCCAAATCGATAGATTTAGTATGAAGATACCAAATCCTCAGGGAATTTTTATGCGGAATGTAGATATATTTTACTTATGACAATGAAGCAATTGTTTTTTTATATGAATCGAATTGAATCGAATTCGAATCAAGATTTTCTTATTCGTTTCGATCGCTGATCTAGAATACGACACTATCGTTTTTGACACATAAACATGCCACGTTTTATTTTAGTGTATATATTTATGAATGAACTAGGGAGAAATCAAAAATACTGGAAAAGTAACATGAACAAGAAGAGAAAATACCTGAACAATATCAAAAGGGGAACGCAGGAAAATATTTGAAGATGCAGAAAATGAAAAAGGAAAAAGTATACATATGTATGTTGTTCTTATCATCTCTACGACATAGTAAGAGAGAAGACAAAAGGAAGAAAAAAAAACATGCATTAATCTCACTATAACAGCACTATAGTTTGAAATCATTGGATCTACTCAGTTTTGTTATGATTATTGGATAGGTCTGTCTTTTTGACTTTACTATCTTCGGTCGTCTGATGCTGGAGAGCTCGATTGGGCTGACCGAAACGAGGTATACTATGCTGATCAAACCACTGCGAAGTATTAATGCTTCGAATTTCTCCAGTCGCATCAATGGCTGCCTCAGTGGATGTCAGTAGATGTTAGCATACGCGTGCGTTTTTGGCTCGATATTGCGCACTACTGCTGGTGATTGTTCGTGCAATTTGATCGACTTTCACCGACATATCGTAAGCGGCTTCTTCAAATCTATTCAGCTCCTTCATCAGAGACCGATTAGCGGCAGATAATTTGACTAGCTGATCACAAATAGTGGTGAGAAATACAATTGCGTTTTTCTGATGTCGTGTCCACAAGTGGTGAACTATGGCAACGACAGAGATTGCCAAGCCACCTCCGAGCATTAAACCGCCAATAATCGGATGGGCTGTGATGAGAGCTGAAGCGCCACCTGTACTTGAAACGAACGAGACGCTACGCAAAGCACCTTGCTCACATGCGAGTTCTGCAAGAGCACCGCCAAGAGCGCTTGATAATGCTGGGCCCAAAAAGTAAAAGTATTGAGCAAAGTTAACGCGACGCTGAGCAGTATCACTTTTAGCAGCGACTATTACTTGGAATTCCTTCAGACGCTGATCAAGTTCATGACTATGGCGTTGGTCAACACGTGCGTTTTTTATCATAGCACGAACTCCTTCGGCCAGCTCCTTCAAAGCCAGATTTACATCTGTTTGATCGGTAGAACTTAAAGGAGCTTCAGACGAAGATGGTTGTAATGCATTTGTGAGTACGTCAATGTGCTCGCGTGCTTCGCTAAGATGTGGCAGTAGCATGGCCATATTGTGCTGTGTGGTAAGAACGAGTTCACCAAACTCACTCGTGAGCATCTCGAAATGATTGGCAATTTCGCTGTACTGACCCATTTCTCGACGCATATCGGCAAGAAGTTTTGCGATACTGTACACAAGTTGTGGAATCATTTTGAGCCGTTTTGTCATAGAAGCCGAGACGAAATTACTTGATAGTGACATAAAATCGATGAAACGTCGTGTTTGCTCATCATCCAAAAGGCCATGGTTGAACGCAACATCAGTCAATTCAGCATGGCTCATGGCTGGTATATCAATCTCATCTACCTCAGAACGTTCTTGAATGACGTCAGTTACGGCTGTGCTTAGTGCATCGAGTAGATCGTGTTGTGCTTGAACTACATTATCTTCAGATGGAACAGTCTTTTTCTCATGATCAAGTGATGCGGACGAAGTGTTGTCTTCTGGCATGATATAAAGTCTGGTAATGAGAAATGTTATTTACAGACGTTTTATATTCACATGATTGGAAAAATCCAACAGGAAAGTCGGAAATTATGATGTTGCAAGAACAGCTTACATACTTCTCTTCGTTCTTTTTTTTAATATTTTTTGCATCTATATCTTTTCTCTGTTTGATTTTTCTTTCTCCACTTTCCTTTTCTTCTTTTCTCTCTGCCATTATTTTGTTTTTGCCTCGCTACTATTTTTTCTTTCTTTCATTTTTATGTTTTTTTCCTTCTTCTTCATATTTGTTGATCTTAGTATCCTATACTAATAATGACGCCGTTCTCTCGCTGTTACAGGTTCAAAAGACGTTTGAGTGTGGGTGGCTAAAGGTTACAAGTTAGAGACAGTGAGAGTAAAGGGTGAAAAAGCAGTATTAATACCAAAAAAAATACGGTACACATACTACTCACATACCGCTCCCCTACCCAAATACCAATTGAAACTTCTGTTTCCCAAAACAGAACAATCCTGTAATTTTATTCGGAAAATTTCCCGGACAAAGGAGCAATTGCGTTCTGTTCTGGGAGTTCTTTCCCCATATACAGAACTCTTTTGTTCTGCTTGCGGATCTACGCCGATTCATGCGGATCTACGCGAATCCATGCGAATACAATTTTATTGAACTGAACTGTCCCAGAAATCTGTTCCCACAAGCAAAACAAAAATGTTCTGTCTGTGGGAAAAGAATTCACAGAACGGAACACAATTGTCCCGTTATCCAGGAAATTCTTTCAATAAAAGAACCGGACTGTTCTGTTTCGGGAACACGATTGTCCTGTTTCGCGACTCAGACTGTTCTGTTTTGGGAACAGGATTGTGCTGTTTTCGCGGGAGAATATTGAGACGGATCTGTGGGGATCTTGGCGGATGTACGGGGATCCCGGATCCGCCTTTTCCCCCTTGAGTAAATGTGTGTTGAAAGAAAAATTTTATATCCATACCGTTTAGTAATTCATTTGTAAAAGAAATTAGAGATTTGTATTCTCCTGTAGAACATCCAATGGTTGATGCAATTAAATGTTTAGTTAATTCTGGTTTTTCTGCATCATCCATATTTGGTAGCAATTTGGTCAAGCATGTCAAATGAGTATCGATAGACATTGGAATTTCATTGATAATTGCCATGCGAAATTCTTTTAATGTTTTTGTGAGAAGCTCGTTTCTTTCTTGTATATCTTTAATTTCCTTTTCCATATTATTAATTTTGACCTAAAATTTTCAAAAAAAAGTTACCGTAGAGATGTGGGAAAAGCACTACTCTTAGAAGACACCGTTCTGCAGTTGTTATTCAATAATCAGAAAGAAATAGCTGATTATATACGGAGTGAGAATGCTTTGTTTTTGTCTTCCGATAACAGAAGGACACAGTCAGGAGAAGAGAGAACGCCAGCAATTCTTATATATTCCTATATTACTTTCTCCAGTTCACAAAGAACGTACGTCTGTAAGAAGAGGAACAAGAAACGTCTAATGAGAATAGACTATGTGAACAAACTAGTTTTCATTTCCCTACGTCGAAGAACGTATTCTTTCTTTTAATATCGATATGATATTTTTCGTTCAGCATGGAAAGAAAAAAGTACTCGCTTTAATCAGCAAGATGATAGCCATTTTATTTCACAAAAGTTACGACTCTATTGAAACTACGTATGAATGATGCGCAACTATTTTTCAAATTAGCAAAAAAAATGAAAGTAAGTTTAAACAAAAACTGAGTAGTGTATTTTGCTCCCCATCGTTCAGTCAGTGTCTGATGTGAATTTCCCTGCTATCGCACGCACCTTGGCTGAGAAACTCATGCCTCAGTTTTCAAATACCTCAATCAGAAAGTCAGTTTGAGAAAAGAATCACATTTTTTTAATGAAAACACAGAGCGTCACGCACCATTCGACGCCGCTCTATGTGACGAATCGAAAGGTGTACAAAACATGACCTTTTGACCTTATCCCAGCACATCAGAATCTGAAAAACTTTTTAGCCAGAAGTTTCGAAATCAGACATGGGCATATCAGAGACCTCTCAAGTCGTAGGCAAATCACGTCATTCAAAACTTTTTCCAAGCCAAATCTTTCGTGATTTCTTTCCCGAGTGGAAGTGATTTTCAAGTCAAGTGAAGATTTTTTTGGAAGAATCGAGAGTTTTTTTCTTTAGATTTTCTTAACCTTGGAGATTGGAATTTGGATTCGCTGTAGAAGAAAGGCTGAAGCGATTTTTTGCAAAAAATCTCAATTTTCTGTACGAAAAAATCCAAAAAGACTTGACTTAAACTTCAAAGGTTGTCCAAGTCAAATCACGTCATGAGGTTCTTTTCCGGAGGCCAAGTCAAGCCCAGACAAGTCATAAAAGTCCTTAACTTCACTTTTTTCTGCTCGATCTTGTGTGAAAGTTTCATGGAGTTTGGACGAATCCATCAGAAGTTATAGCAGAAACAATTTCAAAAAAAGATCAAACACGGCGAGCTGTTGAGATACGAACTGTAAGTTTGTATGGTGGTGGGACACACAAAAGTGTGTAAAAGACAAAATTTGGGCCATAAGAAATTAATGCGGAAAAACCGTAAACAACCAATTCTACAAAAAAGTTGCGCATTACTCATATATTTCAACATACTTGAATTCGTCGAGACTGTTGTTCTATTGCATCTATCAAAACGGGATGTAATGACGTTGTGCTTTCCTGTGTCTGTTGTTCGTCATCTGCAATTTGGAAACGGATGTAACAAAAGAAATGAATAAAAAAGCAGTTAATTCTTGCGCTTACCGACTAACTGCAACTGTTTTAATTTATTATTCGATGTTAATGTTACTGATTGATAAAGACTCTTCATATCAATATCTGACAGTTTTATTTGATTTTCATTCATTTGTTTGAAATTAACGGAAGGATCAAATTGAACGAGCATCGATTGTTTGTGTATTATATCGGTTTCATCCTTTTGTAAGACAAATAATGAAGTGTTCGCTTGTTTTTCATACCAGTTAACAGTTATTTCATCTCCGTCAATTTTCGTTATTTTGCAAAGCCAAAACAAATCTAAAAAGAAGTGAATGTTAGAGTACGAACAGATTTTTTTCTCAAATCATAAACTGTTGATCACACACCGTTATAGCAGCTAACGATTTGTCCAATTTTTAATCTAGTCATGCTTTTAGTTATCTAAAATGAAATTTGACAGTTCACACCTGTATAATAGCAACGGCAAATTCCGCTTCAAAAATAATCATGTGTAGAAACAAAAGCGAATAAAGATAGTGGAAGAAGACTGGCGAAGCAGTTCATTATGCAAGTCATTGTTGTCTGTAAACAGCGAGACTTAGACGCATCATTACTGTCGTCCGACGGTTCCTTTTTTTGGACCGGAAGCGCAAAAATTTCCTTGTCAGAACCGGAATCGATTGGAACCGAAGAATATTTTGTCGCTATTTAACGTCAATTTTTTTTTGCTCAACGCTCAAAAATCATTATGTGTAGCATTTAAAAAAGCAGAGGCTAATTGTATATCCTTTTTTTCGAAAATCTTCTACCATTTTCTCAGAAAAATCTTGAAAATTAAAAAAATTTATCCAAATCGGTTCCGGAGAAAAAGCGTTTTCGGAATAGGAACCGGAAAATTTTTGTTTTTTGGAACCGGACTCGGAATCGCCAAACTCTAATCATTACAGAGGAAAAGTTAGTAGTTTCCAAGACATCCAGACCAGGATTTTATCTTCAGCGTGGCCAGCTGAGGTTCACCTTCAAGTCAGAATGTTAGATATTTTCTCTTTAACAGTAATAAAAAAACCCGGATGACACAAAAATAATGGAGTCCGGTAACAATAAGTATTGCAAACTATCATTTTTGAAAACCAACTAGATATTCTGAAAGCACATTCCTGTCGGAACAACGTTTATGTGTAAGGGTCATGAGCCAGACAGTCGCTGTTGTTCCTCACTCTCTCTTTTTCAATAAAGCCACAAATACACAACAAAGGTAAACGAAGCCTTGATATTTTTGCATATAAATCAAGCTGAGATTATGCTCTTTACCCAGCCAATCTCAACCTATCTCCACATCCCCCCACGTGAATTCTTCACAATTATTGGTATCTTTATTATAATAAAATTGTGGAAACATTCCTTTACACATGCCCGTCTCTGGCTCTATATTTTTGGACGGACGGCGAATACTGATACGATAAATAGTGTGCTCGTTAATAAGAGTAACAAATCAACTTTCGACTGTATCATTGTTGCAAATTATAAATACTTTTTCTGAAAAATAATGTTTAAACAATAATGATGACTGAAATACGCTAGTTAGAAAATATGACATAAAGTTTATAATTTCACTACATTATTTATATACACTTCCTCTCATACGTTCTTCTCTATTGTACAATATAATTACGTTGTTGTTATTAGAAAACTCTATAGACCCAATATAGTCTATAGAGTTTTCTTTGGAAAATTACTATAAAAAGCTGCCGCTTCACTGTTTTAATCTAAAGCATTCAAAAAGATAGAACGACATCGAAGTATTTAACAAAAATAAAAAAACTGTCGATTTGTATGGACGAGAAAAACCACATTAGTTACATGAGGTTAAATCTATGTTCATAAAAAGTCATTCCCTGTTCTGTATGACGCCCTTGTTATCTGACGACAATGAATTTCACATGTTCTAGTTATAATAAGACTAGCTAGTCCTATTATATAGAAAAGAAAAAACGTTGATGTTTTGTTTCAACAAAGTGGTGACACATGTGAAATTCATTGTCGTCAGATAACAAGGGCGTCATACAGAACAGGGAATGAATTTTTATGAATACAGGTTTAACCTCATGTAACTAATGTAGTTTTTCTTGTCTGGCGACCAATGTTTTCAAGGCTTTAAAAATCATTTAAAAATAAGAGGTTTCCTAAGGGGTTTCAAATCATGCTCTTTCTTTGTCTAACGGAAAGTTTGATCCAAAAAGCCTGAAGGTACGGTTTATAGGAAATTGTGACTTTTAGCCTACCTGTACCGAAAAAAAACTTTTTTAGAAAAACCTTCGCATTTAAAACTTTTTGGGAAAGGACACTGTATCCAGGGCGTGCTACATTTTGAAAAAAAGTCAAGTCTCCAACTCTAAGTTTGAATTTTTAAGTAGGGCTGTCACGTTAACGTTACGTTAAAATTAACGTTAACGGTAAACGAAAATTAACGTTAAATCTGACAGGCCTATTTTTAAGCTTAATTTTAAATTTTAAAGTTTGAACTATTTTTAACATTTAAACAACTCAACACTTGAAAGTGATGGAGACTTTGACCAAATAGCATTCGATAAAGAATCCAAAACTGAACAAAAGTAGATATTTGACTAGGTTGCGGTATTATATGATCCCGATTTTCTAGAAATTCTTGCACGAAGAAAATGAAAAAAAATTTTTGTTCGTTTTCAACTGATTAATAAATTTTTTAATGAAAGGCAGTGACAACAGTATGTCGGACTGAGGCTATGGACCGCCTTTCAACGATTCTGATGTATTTATGCACTAGTTCCATCATCAGTTACAATCTTTCTGTCTATGCCGTGTGATGCATTTCCGTGTGCAACAGGGTTCGAAACAGGCCAACATTTAACAGGTCTAGTCCACCAGGCCTGTGTGGACCAGACCAGTGGATATATTTCTTGCGCCTTGCCTACCTGCCGTTACCTTCGGCTTAGGCTGTAGAAGCCTGGTGATCTTTTTGAATATGATATAGTAGATATTTCAGCATAATATACAAATAATAGCAACATTAGATAAAAACAAAAGTGACAGAAAACAAAACAATATAGGCAAATCGAAGCACCTCCTGCTTCTGATGATCTGTACTTTTATTCATTTTTGATAATTATATATTGCTTCGGATCACCTTTTCGTTTTAGCAAGCCCTCAATTCAGGACGATGACATTTTAAGCGCGCGGTGGAAGATGTAGATGAAGGTGAAAAATGGTCGGAAGAGATTTTGATATTATCATCAGACATTTTAACAGAAATTTAATTTAAATTTATTATTGATGTGAAATGTAAGAAAATTAACCCGAAAATGATAGTACGTGGTCAGACAGATAAGTGTGTCCGCTTTAATGTCACCAATGCACCCAAATATCAGAAAAGTGGTCCTCAAATTCACCGGATAAAAGTTTTAAGTTTAAACAGACCATAAATAATATTTCATTTTCTCACATTTCTTTCTTCTGGCCAAGCACCATTACCGAGATATTCGCCGAGGGCACCACTAAAGTGCAGTGTCGAGGACATGTCTAGTGGTGCCCTCGGCGAATATCTCGGTAACGGTGCTTGGCCAGAAGAAAGAAATGTGAGAAAATGAAATATTATTTATGGTCTGTTTAAACTTAAAACTTTTATCCGGTGAAT
>CAJNOQ010009618.1:0-10116 GCA_905250885.1 Didymodactylos carnosus
CCTTTTACGCTCGAACAAACGCATATTTGTTTTCTGATGATGAACGATATCTAACATGAACTAAAGTTATAAGATCGATAAGTTTCAAAGTGTGATTGTTTGTGATAGAATAGAATATAAATCTCAACAAGGTCTGGAAAAAAAGCAATTACTCAACCGGTCACCGAGTCAGCTATGTCGTTCTGTTATATTATACGTGCTTTCTATGGGAGAAAATTTTGTTTTTCACATGCATATAAAAGACAAAAGAAAAGGAAGACGATAACATGACAACGTCATGTTCGAACTACAAGAATATAGAATCTTAATGACTGTTCAAGCAAAAATAACCGATGGGCAAAATCTAGATATATTTTGTCTGTAATGGCACCAGAAATCTTTCCGGCACTCGAACACTTCTTTCAGATGGCTGTGCAGCCTGGCCCACCCGATCAGGACAAAGTTTGTAGAGAATTTCAAGGGCTATCTAACGGTATATTATGGAAATGAGTATAATTTTTCGTTTTGCCAGAAATTATTGACTAAAAGGGTGCTCTGCTGATGTTTTCGGCACTCGAAGGCTTCCTTTGGATGCCTGTGCAGACTGGCCCAACGGATCATGACATTCGGAGTAGCTCAGTTTGTAGAGAATTTCAAGAGCTATTGAGTAGTATATTATAGAGAAGACTATAATTTTTCCTTTTCTCGGAAAAGCTTCACTAAAAGAGTACTCCATTCGATCTTGGGAATACTAATATAATTTAGAGACTAATATGATAGAGTTCTCGATCGTAGAACCATCTAAAATCTGATTAAATATCGGTGTCAATAATACGTCTAAAAATCGTGAAATCAGATTAGGGGTGGCGCTTTACCGTTTCGTTACAGGTAACGCAGTAACGCATGCGTTATTGCGTTACTGATAACGCATGCGTTATTGCGTTACTGGTAACGAGTAACGCATGCGTTACTCGTTACCAGTAACTACTAACGAGATGCGTTTATTTTTCATAGCTTTTGTAACGAGTAACGCAGCGTTATTTGCGTTACTTTTCTAGTAACGCAGTAACGCAATAACGCATGCGTTACTCGTTACCAGTAACGCATAATATAGTAACGCTTTAGTCGCATTGTGTCCACGAGTAACGCATGCGTTGTTGCGTTACTGGTAACGAGTAACGCAATAACGCATGCGTTACTCGTTACCAGTAACGCATAATATAGTAACGCTTTAGTTGCATTGTGTCCGCAAGGTGATAAAACAATACATTTTCGGTTGTTCGTCACTCATACGGTGATATTTGAAAACGTTGCTTTACTCAGTAAAGTAACGCATCAGTAAAGAAAATGTGCCACCCCTAAATCAGATAGAATCCTGTTACCATGACTTTTTCGTTACCATTTATCATACCATTACCGTCCGTAGAAATTTTTTTTCACATTCATATACAAGACAAAAGAAAAGAAAAGAAAAGGAAGACGATAGCATGACAACGTCATGTTCGAACTACAAGAATATAGAATCTCAATGACTATCCAAGCAAAAATAACCTATGGGCAAAATCCAGATACATTTTGTCTGTTATCGGGCGATGTACAACTAGTTGTCACCTAGATTACTAGTTGAAAAAGAAACTTTTAACTAGATGCATCTGCATGTGCATCTAGCAATAGTTAAAACGATCGATTATCGGGCGATAAATCGATAGTTGCAACTAGAAGAAATCCAGCAATGATCCGATTACTTGATCTCCATAGTCTTTATTCAATGGTTGCAATCGAGTAAAAATCTAGTAATCCAGATGAATCGGCCGATACTGGATTTTTTTTTTATGGTTGGGTATATGTGATTTGATGTGTGTCACAAGAAGTCACATGTATTAAAAAATTATATGGAGTGATTCTCGATCGATTGTGTGATGAAAAAGATTCAAAAAAAACTTGAGCAGTGAGGTATCGCGTCACGTGGACTTGCGATTGTTTCGTGTTTTGTTGAAGTCGGGATTGTGTTTGTTGGTATTTGGTAGTTATTTTCAGTTATTTGAGTGTAGGAATGTATATTTGATCCTAAATCAGCCTAATATTAACTTTAACTTAGCTTCAAAAAAAGCTTATGTAAAAGACAGTCATTCAGATCATTACTACCAATAGATGTGAAGTTAATAGTTTACTTGATAAAGCCTGAAGACACAAAAGTGGATGGTAGTCATCAAGTCTATTTTGATAAGTATAAGGTGTTATGGCGATGTTTATTTGCTCCACAAAAAACTGGTTTGCATAATATCAGAATTTATGTCAAAAAAGCGTCGAACAATTCCACCTATCCTCCAGTTCTTGAATTTAGTCTTGTGTTCAACAGTTACCATATGACATAATTTCATATCCGGAAACTACAGCCTTATTTTACGATTATGATTTAGAAATAATTGCACCGAATAATAGTAGATTTGCTATATAGCCCAAAAATGCTTCGTATACTGAAATTCTATTTTGTGCTCCCAAAAATATTCAGTTATCTGGTCATATTATCTACGATAACCAAGAAATTCATAATAGTAATCTTCTAAGTCATACTTTAACCCTTTGAGTCCTGAATTTTTTCTACCGAACCGAATTCGATGAAACTTGGTAAGGTAACTAGGTGACATTATGAAGCATGTGGTTAAATTACAATTAAGAAAGCATGTGACCAGAAGAGGAATAAAACATTTTTGTTATTGTTGTATTTTAATTTAAAAAATTGGTATCGTAATTGCTAAAACATTTATTTATTTCATTACTGATACACATAGTTTTTATGATACAACAGAAAACAATTTTCCACACAAAGACCAACATAACAAAAGTTACAAATTACATTCGTCCTTTTCTGTCTTTCTTTTGTGCTACAATAAGCGCATCGAAGATGATTTGAAACAACTTCTGGCATATGAGCCAAAAGTTGTGGTTTTTCGGAACTTTCTGTGTTACTTATGCTTCTTTCGATGCGTCTCTTCTTCTGATTACTTATTGACAAAGGTCTTCCTGCCCTCTTTCTATTATAATAATTACCTACTATTGCAGTACTAATAGATGACATATATTCTAATCCAGTAATATTAGATGAAGAGATCTGTTTATAATAAATAAACGAATTTACCAATGACATATTTAGAAAATACAAAAATATTCTTATCCAGTTTCTCTTTGACTTTCGATCGATGGCGTAGGATTTTATTTTCTGAGCAGACAAATCAACTCCTCCCATATACTTATTGCATTGAATTATAGCCAATGGACAAAAAATTTGCTGTCTACTCCCGTCGACTCACTGCTCCTACAACATTGGGATTAAAATAATTTGACATAATAAGGACTTCCTTTTTGTCCATCCATTTTATTACAGATATTCCATTAGATGTCATATATCGATAATCGCCTCTTTCAAGTTTTTCCTCTTTCTTTAGTTCAAGTGGAAAATATTTTCTATCTGAACGAATTGTACCCGTAGCTGGAACATTCATTTTCTTCACGTTATAAAGCAATGGTAAGGAATTGAAATAACAATCAAAAAACAATTGGCTATTCTTTAGATTTATTTCATGTATTAGTGTCATGGCGACATGTTCTCTTAATGACGAATGTCGTTTCGTGTCTTTTCCAGTATAAATTTCGAAGTTATATACATATCCTGTAGTTGACTCGGTCAAAACCCATACTTTATATCCTTTCTTAGTTGGTTTTAATGGTTCATACTGTTTTATAGAAGATCTTCCTTTGAATTTTATTATTGACTCGTCTATTGAAATACACGATCCAGGCTCGTAATTCTGTTGAAAATTTCTTCTCAAAAGATTTAGAAAATCATTTACTTTATATAACTTATTCTAATCACGAGACTCTTTTGAAGGCATTTTGGATCTATCCGCCAGATGAATATTAGAGAAAAGTCTATAGAACTCGTCCCGAGTCATTATATTCGCAACAGCAGGTGTAAATAAGTTCCTATCATTACTCCAATAGTCTCTAATCCCTGGTAACTTGTGAAATCCCATAATAAATAAAATTCCAAGAAATGCCAATATTTCTATTTCATCAACTTCCCTTCATTTTGTGCAGTTGTCACCTTGTTGAACACAACGTTGCTTTCCATAAATATTTGTTTGATCACATCTTGACTTATAAACTTGTACAATGAGTCTGTTAGACTGATTGTATTGCTGTTGTCTAATGCATGTCCATCAAAATAATTAAAAGAAGTAGAAAAGTGTAAATTGTCTACGTTCCATTTCCATTCATTTATTGAATTTTGATCGAGTTCTTCAACCAATGAATCACCATCTTCAGAACTGCTGTTGTTAAGTTCATCCGGACTAATTGTACTTTCATTTGCATCCGATATACTGTCATCAGAATTTGAATCCATTATATATTTGTCGTTGTACATGTAATGCATCAATTTGACTTTAGTCTGTTTTTAATCTGTATATACAATACTCAATGTGTATATATATCCTAGTATCGAGTAGTCCATAGGAGTTTCTAGAAAGCTCCAGAAACTATGATGACTAATGAAATAGGTCATATATGATAACGTAATCAGTTATGATATTAATTTTTTAAAATTCAAGTTATATAGTCAAACATTTTTTCGGACTAAAGAAACTTGGCATTGTACACTTTTCAATATTATCCATACATCTCATCATCCGTGCAAGCATATACGGGCCTCTATGGGCTTCTAATATTTATTGAAAATATTCCTCCAAGATTCTGAAAAACTCGAGGATTAGAAAATTCTCAAGGTGGTACATATGTATACCACCCGGACTCAAAGGGTTAAGTACATCTATGGTCAGTGGAGAATCCTACACAAAAAAATATTGACTAATTGGAATGATAACCTGATAAGCATCTTTTATCACTCTCTGTTAGAATTTGGTTTTGCTTGTCACGTCCGAGCTTTATACAACTTTCAGAAAATATTAGTGACGTTAGTGATATTTCACATTAAAAATTTTAATATGAACTGTTAATAAAAATTCACCACTGAAACGAATTCTTTGAATTCGACATCTACAGAAAACAGAGTAGACTGTCGAGGGAACCTCTCAAGGTGATAAAACGATTTTTGCTCGGAATCTGGTGGATTATAGGTTACCGACCAGGCTCATTCCAAATATGACCATGGGGATTGCCCTAGCCTTTCGAAGGTCCGATTTTCTTGAAAACCAGTTTTTCAGAAACTCTGAAATATAACCAGAACCTTTCTTAATGAGGCATGACTGTAGCCCGCAACTTTCTGATTAAAATGAGACACATCCCCCAGCTTTACACGACCTTTCTTTGCAAAGTTATAGAAATCACAAGTAGAGCCGTATGTGTTCATTGTTAGCTCAAAACAACAGAAGGAAGAAAAAAGTAATTTAAGACTTTACTTGTAAAATATTAATTCTTTGATAATAGACAAAAATGAGCAAAATTTTCGTAACAACGCCTCACGACAGGTGTCCCAACTTTGCCGATACCTAAAAGAAGGAAGACAAAAAACAGCCACCACCATGATCTACTAAAAATCACACCACAAAACCACATAATCCATGCAAATAACTGGATATAACTGCCAAATTCCAACAAACGCAATCCTTACTGGATCAAATCACGAAACAATCACAAGTCCCTATGAGCATACTGTTTTACGATCACGCAAAATAGGAAACGAAAAATAAAAATAAAAAGAATCTGCACACAAAATTTGAGAGCTTTATAGAGAAAATAAATTCTACTTTTAACTATTACGTCATTTCTAGTGATTTTTGCATATTTCTCAAAAGTGCCGCAGAAATGTCCCATATACCATAGCTTTTATACTCCTTGAGCACAATGTAGTGCAAGATGCCCCAAAAGTCACCTCCCAATAAAGTATTTTAATAACTTCGCCGTTTCTTAACCAAACTTCAGCCTTGTTTTTTTGTTTGGTTAAATTAGAGAAACGTTCCAAGTTTTATTTCATACGATCGGAAATAAAAGAAGACCAGTACCGATAAATAATAAAACGTACAACATATGTTTGTGTGTAAGTACTTGTACTAGTGTGTAAAGATTGGTGAGCTTGTCTTAATTAAATAGAATCTTTGTCAGAGTCGCATTACGTCTCATTTTGTAGAACTCAGGTTGCTCTACAATCCCACATATTTAAACGTTTTGTTCAACTTAAAGTTTTGCCACGAGAAGTTAATTTCTCCATATTAGCATGATCTATGGATTGCGGCTTCTATAATAGTCTAATGCAACTTTTTACAGGCTTTCAAACTATTCCAGTTTATAGGGCTACCTTCTTTATATGAAATTCCACTAGTAGTTTTTTCTTTTATTAGTTAACTTTATCGGAAGAATATTTTTATTACTTTTTTGCACACTTTCCAGATGCTAGTATCCAATGCCTGAAGAAATCGACACCAACCGATCATTTTTAAACAAAACCAAACTATTATTTCATTATGTGAATTTCTTTATCTGCTTTATTTTAATGTTAAAAATTATTTATGTTCTTTTCAAAAAGTTTTGCAGTACATAATTTATTAAGAATGAATTCCAAACTATCTGAATTTCTCTATAATAAACCCAAACATTTTTTCAAATATTAACGAGCGTTTCGAATCGTATGAAATTAAACTGGGAACATTTCTCAATCAGATAAAAAAACAAGCTTGACGTTTGGCTAAAAAATAGTGGAGTTATTAAAATTTTTTGTTGTGGGGTGAGTTTTGGGATACCCTGTACAAAGAAGATTTATAAATAGTTAAATTGTGCATCTATTAACAAGTAAATCAAATCTCTATCATATATTCAGACTGAGTTATATACAAAATAAAAAATATCGGAAACATTTTGGAACGCCGATTTTTTGAAAATAAACTAAACCCAAATTGGTCTACTGCAAATGCGTGAGGAAAAGACAATGAGGAAAAGATCGTTTATTAAAACGGAAAACATCCATCGGTCTTTCAAAGGATGTATGGATAAACAAAAAAAATACCAACAATAACATCTGTTATAAAACATCACATCACCCTTTTCTTATTTCATATTTATTGCAGTAAATAAAATAGAACATCATGTTATTCATATTGACATAAAAGACATTCAACATGTAAATATTTTTCTCAAGCAAGTCTTATCAGATAAGAATAGTCTATGTGACGCACTGCTGCGATAGAAAAAGAAAAATTCCACACAATTGCCGGACCAAAGGTAAAAAATCTTTTTTTTCCCACAATGTCATGCATATTAGTAGCCCAACACTCATCGAAATACGTTCCTTTTGCATATAATAACCAATTAAACAGAATCAGTCACATTTCATACTTGGATTTTTGTTTTAATAGAAAGAAAATACAAAGCTTTAGCATTTACACTTTTACCAAATTAAACAAAATATATTTACGTTGATGTAGAACCACAAGCATGTTTAAAAAGTGTATATTTGATATTTTAATTTACTCTACATCTCAATATTACATTATGTAACATCAAAAATTGATTTTAGAGAAATATTTCTGGTACTCTTTTGACTAAGTTACGCATGCAAAAGTTTCCTCTTTTTCTGACCGATTAAAGTAGGGATATATATTTGATCCTAAAACAGCCGAATATTAACTTTAGCTTATCTTCAAAAAAAGCTTATGTAAAAGACAGGCATTCAGACCATTAGTAATATTTTTTGTGAAGATATTTCATGAAAAAGTCATTATTTTTAGCGATAATATCCAGATCTACCTCTTCAATACTATAAATATAACTGAAAAAAAATTTCTTCTGTAATTCATAACCACGCATAAATGAGAATCTATTTGATATTTATGCTCATTTTGTAGAGAATTAGATTCTCTGTATTTGTATACAAGAGCCAAATTCATATGATTGGGTACACTGAAATACAATTAATAGATAATTGATAACTACCTAAAACAGTTCTCATTTTTTCACCTTTTCCCATTCATGAACAAAGTTTTAATTTAGAAAATGAGAATACACTTTGTGCTTACGCTTATTTCGTAAACAATTAATTTTGCTATATTTCTGTATAAGAATCAAGTTATTATGATTGAGACTATTATCCGTTCCAAAATACAGTGTCCGTAACTATTTCTTGAATAATTTTGGTTAGAATCTTGCGGTTTTCAGTAGTGTATAGCCAAGACTTTAAGACATGTTTTTATAAACAAAAACAAGTTTTGAGAAATTTCAAAGTCAGAATCAATTTTGTAAGTAACGCTGTGAACTTAAAAAAGTACGTTTAACTGAGTGAGCTAACTGAATAATTTAGAAAAGTCAATGTTTTGGAAGAGAATTGATCTTAGTGCTTATCCTTCAGAAATGAAGATTGCTTTCCCACGATTAAATTTTCATGAAAATTTGACAAAAGATGTAACTCATGTAGAACTAGCAAACGCCAAAACGCGAAGTCTCTCCCGCGTACCGTTTCCGAGATATTATGAGGTTCCCAGTAATTCCATCATAATGATGCAACTAGAGCCTGAAGTTTTGTTCTTATGTGAAAGAGAATTTAAAAATGCGGGAAATGCTAGAAGCCGATTTTTTGATTTTAAAATTTTGAGAAGACTTTTATATGATCTTAATATTGAAGGTCGAAAAACTTGCATTGCTGGTAGGTTTGTGTGTGAATACGTAGAAAAATTACTACTTCTTTCATGGTAATTACAAAATATATCAATTATACAAAATATATTGATTATTAAAATATATTTTATTGTGGGATGGTCTTCTAATGTGTCCATCCCTTTAGATTGTATGTTGATATTCTGTAGTGGTGTGGCTCGATATTGACTGAGTTATGAACTTTTTAACGTTTGACGAATATCATCAAAAACGGCTTGTTCCACTTAGTTTAGGTTTTTATTCAGATCTTGCATTTTGTTCTAAACACTAACACTGCCACGAGATGCGGCATGGTTGAAAACCTATCTTTGCATATATTACTGAGGCTCCAAATCCTAAAAATGGTCACTCTCTAGGATAGTGGCCGCAAGCAAAATGCCTATAGCTACCAAACGAAAAAGAACGAAGCTCTTAAACTTGTGTAGTTTTGTAGAATATGATCCGGCGGTTCGTATCCACTATTTTGAACTGAAAATCCAAAACGTTTTTAGTGGTGTAAACGTGTAGTTTAGCGTTTTTAGTTTTCCTTCACTTTCAATCTTGTGTTCTTACCAGTAGAGATCTTCAAAAAAGCGGCTGTCACATACTGGTAGACTAGACACTAGGTATTATAATCACTAGGGATACAACTGTGTAAACAGGTGTACCGTCCCACTATAAGAAAACAAACTGAAGATAAAAAATTTGTCTTTTTTCTCTGAAGGCCTCTACTAATAAAAACGAGAGTGAAAGTCGAGAGAATTTTTTATGTGATACATTATCTGATACTAACCATGACCCTTGTTCTTTTATTGTTATCACTATATAAAACAAAATTATTTAATAAGATATAATTAGAGAACAAAGCGAAGGTTTTGACAAAATTACAGCAAATAAAAGCTTTTTTTAAATATAGTGTGATGTAAGTGTCGCTTGCTATTTTAGTTATTAAGTTAGAAAAAAGTCTGTTCAATACATTAAACTTAAATTATAACATATGGATGCATACTGGTTTGTATTGAGCACAAAAAGTTAAAAGTATGTTTGTTTCAGGTCGCGAATCAATAATATGGCTATGGAGCCAATAACAACACAACCGATACCGCCTGAAAATATCTTTCATTACTTACCTGGAGAACAACCTGTAAGACCGTATGAAGTAAAAGTTGGTGGGCTTTGTGGGTGTTGTTGTCAAGATACAGTTACTGTTACATTAACAAATATGCGTTTGTTAAAACGATATGCTGTTTATAAATGCTGTGGGGGTTGTAAATGCTGTGGACAAGCCGCAAGATTAGATACTATGATATTTCTCAAAGATATTGACTATATTCGACAATACAATCCAGAAACAGAGTGTACGTGTTTTGGATTCCTTCGTCTATTGGCTTTTATTGTATGCACAGCCGGTTTGGGGCTGCTTTGTTTGTGTTGTCGACGTCGTGTACAAGCCATTGAAGCGAAAGGTGCATTCGGAGCAGAAACATTTCAATTGGA
>CAJNOQ010009619.1:0-10115 GCA_905250885.1 Didymodactylos carnosus
AATCCTTATATCTCGATCAAATCTCATGCTGACTCAAGGAAATTTTCAGAAAACGCTCAGGACAGCTCATAAAACATAATCGAAGACGAAAAAGGTGAATGTGAGCTGGGCATTGGCTTAAGGTTTTTCAGAAACCTTCTGAAAAACCTCAGAGCATCAGTGTTCTGCAGGATCACTTTTTTCAATCATGTTTTCTGCGTGGTCAACAACATATGGCGCCTTTTAAGCCTTTCCTGAAAATTTCCTTGAGTCAGTATGAGATTTGATCGAGATATAACGATTTTAATTTTTGCTAGTAACAGGCGAAAAACCGGTTTTGCACAACAATGCCTCTGGCGAAGTTATATTCATTTCTACACAAAAACAAATGTTGCTCAATGCTCAGCGTAGTCGATTACCTATAGTCCATGGCATTTTGAGATTCCCAGAGATATCTGCTCGGAGATAGACACGTGCTCGGGGAAAGCGAGCCCTGCCAGAACGACGATAGCTAGAGATCCGGAACTTGCATAATTTTGTAGAGTAACGTCGGAACTATCTACGCATGCAAAAAAATTACTAACATTGTATGTTAGTTTTCTGAGAACGGAGCTGGTTTTCCAAAGATCCTCTGAAAACTCGATCTCTAGAATTTTTTCAAAGGTTGTTTCCACTTGTGAAAAGTTCTGCTCAAGTCTTGGCTATTGATCAGCGAAAATCGCAGTTCTCTATCTTATTTCTATCAAAAGTTATTCAAAAAGCAACCAGCGGTCTGACCATTTGGAACGGATAGTAATTCAGTTTGCTGATTTAAAAATTCATGTACTCATTAAATGAATAGGATTTGTATCAGTAACTGAGCCATTTTTACTTTTCCGATGAAACATTTTGGTGTAAATAGAAGAATGGTTCTCCACGTCAACTATGATGACATCATCAGTCAAAAGAATGTCGTATATTATACAGCCTCAGATAGATGTATTGATGATGATTGATCAGGCACTGGTCATGTTACATTCAAAATATCTGTCTCCATTTTGATTTGCACCAATCACGGAATCTTCAATGCGGATTCGCTTTACTTTTCTTGCATTCTAGTTTTTATATCGACAGACATTATGAGTTTTTGCTGTGCAAACTTTTTGTTTAGTCATCTTTTTTGCAAACTGTGCACGACGTGATCTAACGAACCACGCTACGTAGAAAGCCTCTGGAAACGAGAGGACAATCTCTCGACATTGGAGATTGATCAATGCATGTTCGTTTTTCAAAACTAAGTTCAGATTCGGCGCCATAAGGTACACAAGTTAGAGATACAACCAGTACCGGTATGAATTATAAGGCCGATCGGTATACCGGTATGAGTTTTAACGGCGACTGGTATACTGGCATTAGTATGAAGTATAATTAATCGGTCGACATTACTAGTATTTTGCAGTATGATACGATTTGGCGAAAAATACCGTGTAAATTCAGTTCATCTATGGCATATTTCTATAAACAAGGAAAACGTGTTTGGATTTATGCAAAACACGATCAAGGCAGGCCGGTACCGATCGATATACCGATCACCGGTATGCCGACCGGTACCGATCGATATACCGATCACCGGTATGCCGACCGGTACCGATCGATATACCGATCACCGGTATGCCGGCCGGTACCAGTACGAAATTTGTATACTGGTGGACCGCTACTGGTATCGTAGTTTTGATACCGGTTACACACCTGACACAAGTAGAACTAAAATGTTTTTGGGGCTTAGAAATTATTCGTACATTTATACGAGTTGATTGTTCCGCGCCATCTGTTCTTAAGACAGAATATAATTTAATTCTTTTTTCTTATAATTATAAATAAAAATAGAAAGACATTTAAATGTTGAGAAAAGATTTTTAGCATAGACTATCTATCATGGTCGCTAGATAAGATAAGATTTTTATTTACTCAAGAAAGCAGGATATCACAAAAAAGAATAAAAGACTTGTGGCATCCGTGGATACCCTATGATAACCTAAAAATAAAAATTTAAAAATAAAAAAAAGTGAATGTTCAACTATTTTTAGAGTTTGAAAGGAATAGTGAAATATAGAGACTGTAGTCATTTTTTTAATATGTATATCATCAATATTCACAAATTTTAATATGTTCTTTTATTTTTATGATATATGATATGACCTGGTACATCGCCAACAATATTAAACAAGGTCATACTTTACTGCTACGTCATCATCTATGCCGCCTAAGCGGAAAAAAGGCTAATTTCAATCGAAAATCTTATACTCTCAACTCAGATACCAACGTAATTCTTTCGTAATACTACAATCCGTTGTTTATCCGATTTTCCACCTACACCGTCTAAGCAGAAAGGAGTAAGCAAGAAAGTCTAGCTGTAAACAATAGTTCAACCGATGAAGATTTTCGAGTCAGTTGGGTGCCTGTCACTACTAGCTACAAGCAGGCGGTGCAGTGGTAGCTTAACTGGTCGTTTAACGTCCGATTTAACGGCATCAGCTAACTCTGCTCAAAGCGTTTCTTACAACTAGCTGTGGTGGGATGAAAATTGAGTCAGTTAGCTGTGAACGCTCACTTCATGATTTTTTTTTCTCGTGTATGAGCAGTTACATTAACAAACCCGAGTTTTTATTACACCAATGTGGGCAATTAAAGTAGTTTCAACAAAAAAAAACCAAACATTCTTTCCAATAAACAGCCCGTTAATAAAAATGAAATATCAAAGAAAAATACTTTACACCTTTCCTGTAAGAAATTAAATGAAAAAAGATCCTTCGAGAAATCTTCCACAGAGATATTTAAAATATATTGGTGATCCAATATTTTTCAACTCTCTTTGATGGAAAGAATCACATAACAGCCACCTAAAGATCATGTGTAACATTTTCATTACTTTTCCATTTAATTTGGTCCCGTATCAATATACTTGTTATAAAAAGTAATTAATGCTTGAAAGTCTTCTCCATTTTTTAAAATTTTCCATTCCTTATCAAATTCGTAGACAAAACTTGGATCATCTAAAGGCATAGATTTTTTTAGTCTAAAATTGAATTTCATCCGTTTGATATCATTGAATTTAGCTAAATTATTTGTAATTATTTCCGTAAAACTACGTGTAGCTTCCATTAAGGTATTAACAAGTAATCCTTTGTTGAGCCATCCTAAATAGCCACTCCAGGTTGGTGCTGATACTTCTTTAACGTGGTGTCCTGTACCTATAGAAAGTAAATGATAATTGACCATTTTTTTCCACTGCATTCGTATTGCCCATAATGCTGTTAATTCTGGATCATTGGCGAATACACCGCCATCAATAAATATTTCATGATGTTTATCTGGTACAAAATGACCGTTTTCAACGTTTCCTTTGTGTAATTTATGTGGTGGAAAATATGCGGGAGCAGCCATTGTCGCTTTTAATACATCTGCTATACGATAGTGCCAGTGTGCAGCATAACTTGTATTAAACATGGTAATACTACTTATTGTTGAGTTGTAAGCAGGAATAAGCAATACTTTTTCGCGTTTAACACGATTAACCTTGATATTGCAAGTTCCACTGACACATTGCTCAGTATCATCAACAAATTCTAACAAATTTCCATGAGATAAAGACAATGATGTTAACTCATCATCATTAATCATACGATCAGGATTTAAGAAATTACGTATGTCAAGTAAAGTAGCATTTTCAGCTGATAATTGCTTGCCATTTTTTAGTGTAATTGTACCAATAGCTTCATCAATTTTAGCGTGTATACGACTGGGATCATATCTGGCCGATAATAAGGGACCAAGCCAATTACGTTTAAAGTAGTAAGGAAAATTTGAATATAGTTCTTTCATATCTAATATACTATAGTTAACAGCCAAACAAAAAGCAATAAGTCCACCAGTACTAGTACCAACAAAATAATCAAAATTATTTGTAAATTGTGATTGAACTTGTTTAAATCGTTCTCTATGTTCTGAATTGTCAGAATTAAATTGTATATCCGGAAGATATTTCTTTGCTATTACATGAGAAAGAATTTGAAGGGGCATATAACCACGTATACCTACAAATAACAAACACAAGAGTAAATATGTACATCTATTGAAAATTGATTTTGATGCTATTTACCACCCCCATCTAAGCTCAATACACGTATATTTCTTCCGTATCCTTGTGTATGATAGTCTACGATCATGGAAGCCAATTGTTGCCGTTCTTGTTGTTCAGATGGTGATTGTGATCTATTTCCCATTTCCTTTAATGTTGCAATAACAACAGACATATCATAATCATTTCGAATTATATTCTCATTCATTATACGAGAAAATTCTTTTTCTCTTGTTTCTACATCTTCAACATCTTCCGTGATGTGTATCCATTGCATACATTCACTCAAACCGATAGACTCATGGTTCCCAATATTCTTATGTAACTGTGTATGATAATCAATTATTTCAGATTCTAATTTAACATCTCGCAATGCACATTTATCACATAAATTAAACTTTTTGCATATTACACATTGTTTCCAACTGACTTGATTCATTTGAATACCACAATTTTGACATCGTATGCGCGATGAAATTTGACTGGATGGTGTCAGAAGTGTGCATAGGCTAGACATACTGAAAATATCTATGTAAATAATGCTGATAATATATATTTATAATTTAATTTGTTCAACACAGTTTTCGTACCAAAAGTAAATATACATCTACTTCTAGAAAGAAACATATGAATTTCCTAGCAGAACCATAAACACAAAAAAAGTATTTTGAATTTTTCCAGTTTGTGTATTAAAACATGTCTATAGATCTATCCTTTCTCTAGCAACATTTTTTTTCTACTACATTCCGTTCTCTTTTTCTGTTTGATTTTGCATTTTCTATGTACAATACCTTCTGGAACAACAACGAGCGGTACCGAACGATCAGTGCCCATAAAAGGAGGAGAATACTCACGTACAGCCAAAGACTCGTGAACTACCATCCTAAAATATAAGGCAGGCGGTTGTTGTTCGAATAATTCAAATACGACAAAATATAGAGACCTACGATTTTCAACAATCGATAGCAGAGAGGTTAATCTATGTTTTAAAAAGCAAATCCCACTCTCGAAAAAAATTCTAAATCTGGTTAATTAGAGGATTTCTGGAAAAGCAGTTTATAACTAAAACATTTTACATAGTAATCATGAAAAGGTTTGAGATCGCTCGTAGTACTCTACAAGAGCAGTAAATTGTAAACCGTGATGTCAGCGAGCACGAAATCTTGGTTCCGCCGTACTCACATGCTGAAGCTGAGAGGCTATTAGACTTTTCTCAAGCTTCGAAGTAAAAGTGCAGAAAGTGCCAAAAAATTTTCCTGAAAAAGTGAAGTGGTCATGTCTTTTTTCTAGTAGTGATACGATACTATTGTGGGTTCCCTTATTCCGTGAGAGCTGAATTCAGGGAAATGTTTTTGATTTTTTGGATTTATTTTACAGCTCATTCAGAAGAAACTTAAAAATTTTCCCTTATATTTATTTGTCTGTAGTAATAATATCAATTTATATTCAAAAACTTTTGGAACGAATGGGTAAATAATGAACTTGGAACCAAATACAAATTAAACTAAACTGTCAAAGTTAAAGCAATCATTTCTGCACAGCAGGTACATTATGGTAATCAATAATCATTTTTTTCATATTACCACTTCTTGTTTCAAAAAACGTGGTACCAATAATTAAATATGCATAAAGCTCGCTGGTACATTGACAGAAGACAAAATCCGCTCATAGCATTTCATATATTCGTTTCATGCTATCATAGGTAAACTGACATTTTTTCCCCCGGTTTTCGTCGTGTTTCTGCCTGGAATTATTTTATCTGTTCCACGTGGCCCGTGTAAGACGGGAAGAAATTCGTTCCATCGGCATGTGAACCTTATTTCCTTAATGGACGAACCATGTGCAAGTGCAAATGTGGCTACGAGGGCGAAAGGAAAACGTGCCAGCGTAAGTTCCTGTTGTTTTATGTCCAAGGTTGAGCAGTTAGCCTTTCTCCGCTTACAAGCTAAGTTTTTATGTAGAAAGTGCTGTATCACGAGTGTATAGAGAATCGGATATTACTAAAATACGCTAACACCCACTAACATCCACCAACATCCCCAAATTATAGCCGGTCGATAGAATTGTTCTTTGTGAATAAAGTAACATCAAACAAACACCGAAAAAGTTTATTTGAAAAAGGATTCTTTAGGTCTTTTTCGTTAGGAACACCCACTAACACCCAAAAAAAAGTGACGCAAACACTCAAAATAATATGCCAGAATAATTGCCATCTTTTTTTTGAGCCTATTAGATCACTTTTGAATCCATAGGAAATCTGATGAGACCAGAGGTGGTCGGACCACTCAACTCTGGAGTATGATCCTCCTGTATAATTTAAAATAGCCTCGAAATATATAACTCATTGCTCTTGAATGTTTTTATTAGCAGCGACCTTTTTTCTTTAGAGTATCCCATAATGTATATGTTTAACGTAATTAACAATGTATGCGTTTAATAATTACATATTTAAAGCACTTTTCTTTTATTTCTTGATGATCTTATGGTTGTTGTTGTGCCGCGAATACTTTTCTTCCCAGGTTTTCGTCCTGCAGTACCTGGAATATTAAAATCAGTCGTTGGTTGCCGTATGGGTGGCTGATAAGCATAATAATCGCGTATTATTTGTGCTCGTTGTGATTGAGATTCACTTGACCAGATTCTACTATCATATTCAAATCTATAAAGGATCAGATTATTTTTCCAGACCAGGAGCGTTATACTTGCACTTACCGAACAAAAGGACCAATTAACTGTAATTCACCACCTCTGTACAACTTTTGCTTGTTTCGTCACGTGCAAATCCACATGCTTCATCCCAGATCAACCAAATTTTGCATGGGATCCACATTCATCAAGAGGAAGACTGTAGGTTATATGCGACCCCAAAATCTCCATCCACAGGCATACCCGGGTAACCAGCCTGGGCAACGCCGTGTAAATTTTCTGGTTAATAATAAATAATTCTCAGCTTCGGCTATTTGCTGATGACACTTTTCTCTATCATAACAGTGATGATATTGTTACTGCAACTAACATTATCAATGCTGATTTCATTAAAAATTAATTCATGATCTAAATTTTGGCAACTACTATCTCATTCTAAAAAGTGTGTAGCGATATTAGTCGATCAAGTCTTAGGTACACTATGATTTTTCCTCGATATATTCCTTCCTTCGATGAACATAAACATTTAGATGTGTATCACACAAAGACGATGGTTTGGTCAAGTTTATGTACGATACGGTTTGAAAAACTGCTATACAGATAGTAAAAGCGCGCGAGAAAGATATAACAGTTATCATTTTCTGAAAAAAGAAAACATTTCGACAAAGAGAGAAATGATATGCCATATCACATGCATATTCTCGGAGAATATGCATGTCTGTATGTAAAGAGAAATATCGAGAAAAAGGACGACAAAGAGAATGAATGTGATGACCGCGCGTCTGACGTGTGCTAGATCTATAACACATACACAAACTGGAAAAATTCAAAATACTTTTATTGTGTTTATGATTCTGCTAGGAAATTCATACGTTTCTTCCTAGAAGTAGATGTATATTTACTTTTGGTACGAAAACTGTGTTGAACAAATTAAATTATAAATATATATTATCAGCATTATTTACATAGATATTTTCAGTATGTCTAGCCTATGCACACTTCTGACACCATCCAGTCAAATTTCATCGCGCATACGATGTCAAAATTGTGGTATTCAAATGAACCACCACTTGTTCGAGCCTTTTCACCTTCCTCAGGAATTGGCCAGGTAAGAGGAACACCGCTGACCGGAGAAGGAATATCGCCATCTTCGTCAGTCGAATTGAGATAATGTTGAAAGTCGGCAACATTGGCTGTTATGGGCCACTTGACCGAATAATAACGAGAAGAGATCAGCTGACCACCAATGCCGTAGAGGCCAAAGACTGCCTTTGGCTTTGGGTGCAGCATTGATGGCGGTGACATAAGTAACATAGGCACCTGCACTAGCCCCAGCGACGGCCAGACGAGAAGGATCGTTACGGTATGATACACCGTTCAACTCGATGTGGCAGCTTTTTCTCCGACCTATCTCATTCATGGAACAGCCGATCAGGCCGCGCTTGTCGAAGAATCCAAGTTTCTCGCACAACAACTCGAGCTTAATCATATTCCTTATGTTCTTATATTAGCCGAAGGTCGTGGTCATGGCTTTAATACTGAAGGTGATGCAGCAGAAGTATATGACAAGTATATCAAGCGTGTCATTCCGTTTTTCTCCAAGTATGTCAGCAATACTACGAAGTAGAGCCGAGGCTTACAATGAATGTCGATTATGACAATAAAAATACTGAAAATAAAAGAAATGTTTTTAAGAATGTACACATTTATTCTTATTATGTTCCGTTTTATTTGTTTTTCGTCTTCGTGTCGCATTCCCGGGCTCTCAGTCATATCAATTTGCAGTGATCGAAAATCACGGACAAAATGAAGCCAAATAGCGACTATTTCTAGCTCTAAAATTTTGCATTAACATGATTGACGAATAAAATTAAGGGGGGGAAAAGCACACTACAGCCACTTCGCAGAATAAAGCACACTCCACTGCACTCCGTACAATAGTGCGGAGTGTGTTTTTTTCTTTTAGAATAAAGTAGTGATATTTCTCTCAATGAAGATGCTCGATCGGTTTCGAAACGGCAATTCAATCATGTTTCTCCTTATAACAGTGTACTCATTCTGACTATGGAGGATCTCCTTGAAAATTAACTTTCTTCAAAAAAAAAGAAAAAACTACCAGGAGCAAACTATGCATTCATAAACTCTAGCTTGAGGAAAAAGTTATTCCGGTTGAGCTTAAACACAGACGACAAAAAATTATATACTAGGCAAAAAATTGTGCCCCAAAATTTCTCCGTCGCATATTGGAAAAACTACAATTAGTTAACGTTCAACTTAAACTTTCACTCAATATTTCACTAAATGTGCTCTACCGAGGACCACAGCAAGCCCCAGTACTAATCATCCTAGATCGTGCTTGAACTTTTCAAAAATCTAAGGTTCTGGATCTAAATTTTTTTCCTTAACCTATAAAGTCTTTTTTATGCGAAACCGAAAAAGTATAGAATCAGCTGGTCAAGCTATATGAAACGATATATAACATGATAATCTGTCAAATTGTCAAAAAACTTTCTCAGAAAAATTTTACTTGATATCCAATGGTTTAGCAGGCGAACTTGGTAGAAAAACCTTCTTATTCAAGGTTAAAAAAAGAAGCATTAGGAAACCTGCTGTTCAATTATTTTTTTCTTCTGTTTGGACATGATAAGTGTGTGCATTGTCCAGTAGTATGACTCGTTTTATCGACGTACTACTATCCATTTCAATGAACAGTGCGCTCGGTTGTAAGTTGAATAACTCCAAAACGAAGCAGCTCGAGACTTACACCGAGACCCTTCATCGAAGTCAAATTAGGGTGCTGTCAGAAGACAGTTTCATTAGCCCGATACTTTTTCCTACAGCAGCCAAGATAGTAAGTAGTCCAAAGCCTTTCCCTTCCTTATAAATGCCAATAAATAAATGTGGCGCTGTGGCATTTGTCGTGACGGCGTGATACACTTTTTTCTCACTGAATTTTTAGGCACTTAATATCCTCCAAAAAACTTGATTTTTATATTTGTCATAGATTTGATGATATTCTGTCGATTTACGTGAAAAATTAGGTTGAAAAAACTTTTTTCACTGCAACGTTGAAACATCGAAAAGACATAAGTTTTGTTCCTAAAGTCGAATTGTCGAAAAAAATGAACCATTTTGTAGAGAATTTAATTTTCTATCGAATGATTTAAATTTAAATCTTTTTAAAAATGTTTGTAGGTCAAAAATTTAAATTAAAATTATTCCACTAAAATTTTTATTTTTATTTGCTAAGGGGGTCGGATTCATAATCAGCACGAAAAACTACATCTAGTGATGTGCTCATATCGGTTCTCGGATAATAAAAACTTTTTAAAAACTTAAGCAGGGAAATGTGGCATTACGGGGGCAAGCCGCC
>CAJNOQ010009620.1:0-10115 GCA_905250885.1 Didymodactylos carnosus
GATATTGGCAGCCTTATAACTCAAAAACTAAAAGGTACCTTTTTCTAAAAAATAGCATTTTATAGAATACAAGTTGTGCATCACAAACTGGCGAAAAAACTGGAAAAGGATACTTTCAAATTTGTTAACCTTCTGATCTGGGAAGTTGCCAGAGTAAAAACTAATTTCATAGCGAAGAGAATCGTTCTTTTGGATAAACGATAAAACTTGTTCTTTTTTCCATTTCTTGCTTTATATCTCTCTCTATAGTGTGCATAGAAAGAACAAAACATCAAGTCAAGTATAGTCCAGAAAAGAATGGTCCCTTTAGGACCGGCAGATCACGGGTTTTTCATTTTCTGCAATACAAGTACAGAAAAGAATATATACATACATGTTCATTCTGTTATACGATAGTTTCATATTCTTTTTTCAGGCATATTGAAAAATTCTGTTCTCAATTTTCTCTCCAATCTAGGTGAAAATATTCACCGGTGAATGAATTCACCGATGCGACTTTTGACGGCTTCCCTTAGAAGGCATAACCAAACAGTAAAATATTCAGGTTTTTCCACAAAAGCCTCAGGTCTTCAAAACCTCCAATGATGTAACTTTTAGCAAAATCTATTTTTCGTGATTGTCAGGTATACTGGATAGGCTTATGCAGGCTCTCTTAAACCGTCTTAATAACATAATTCTAAGAAGTACCTAATAGTTTTACTTCGAAAAACGTTTTCATATTTTGAAGTTCAAATCCGTGCAGAAACTAATGAATATAAAATCCAATATTCATCCTTGTCAAATTGTACCGGGTTGTGTATAACCTTTTGTTAGAGGAGCACAGCTCCAATGACAAATGATATAAGAATAAATACATACCGAATTGAAGCTCATTGAAAACGGAATTAATGGGTATAACTGGTAATCCATAGGTTGATTATGAGATATAGAATTAGGGAAGTTTCTATCGGGAGCGTCATAGTGAATGAGCCTCTTAGTATTTTCTATTTTTCTCGTATTCCTTTAGGATCTCACGGTTAGGGTTTTTTTTAAAGATGCACCACGTAATACTCTAGAAAACTACACCTAAACTTTAGTTTTAGAACTTCAATCAAGAGAACTACATAAACTATACGAAAGGCGAAAACACTAAAAACTTTGTAAATTTGATATTTTTTCAACTAGAACTTTTTTCCTTCTACTACCATTTCTGTAAAGAGTGTAGCAAAAGTAAGCACTCAGTTCTTTTTGTGCTTTAGAATATACTCTTTCTCGTGGTCTGTAAAAAAAGTTTTAAAATAGATGGTGTGTTAGAGAACGAAGTTTCAAAAATTTGTCCCCATTTTCAACAATATGCTCAAGCAAAAACCAGAAAACGCGATCGAAATTTTGATTTTGCAGTTAGATAGTAAAGAACAATCATTTCTGATCAAAACAAAACAAACCCGATCGAAAAAGCTTTTGTTCTAATGAGTTATGGGACTTTTACTGAAAGCAGCATTATACTTAGAATTGACGCATGGGATAGAAACTTCCCTAATTCTATATCTCATAATCAACCTATGGATTATCAGTTATATCCATTAATCCCGTTTTCTATGAACTTTTATTTGGTGTATAATTCATTTTTATATTATTTGTCGCTGGAGCTGTGTGTTCCCCTAGCAAAAGGTTATGCACAACCCGGTAGATATAGGTGCCTGAAGTTCGTTAAAACTGCTCTCAATTCTCTAGCATTGGTTCATGATAGAGTTTTGCACCCAAGCAAAGTATCAGGATTTTTCGAATAGCCGACTTCCGAAGTTTTCTCTCTGCATCATTCGTCTACAAGCAAGGGATTCCGCCAGAATCTTTAGAAATTACTTTGTTTATCAAAGCCAACAAATACTACACTTCAATACACATACAGTACCGATGGAAATTTATTTATTACAGATAGTGCCACTGCATAGCAAACGGTATAAAAAATAATCAGAAAAACTTCGATATGAAGCCAAAAGTACAGGAAATTTATATTGATTTGCTTTGACTTTTTTACGGTATTTAAAAGTCTTAATATATTTATTGCAATAGAAAAATATTGTGAAAAATCTGTGGAAAAATCGAGAGAGTTTACTCGGATTTCGGCAAACTTTTCCAGTTTTTGCTCACTTTTTTGTCGTTTTCTGCAGCTTTTGGCTATCTTTGCTTTTTAATTCAACAGTAATTGTCATCAAAAACTGAGTCGAATGGTATATTCTTTCATCTTATCCGACAATTTTCGTTTTATTCGAATTTTCACGCCGAAAAATTACTGAGATGTTCACGAAAAAATAAAAATTAATGGAAAGTTACGAAAGAATGCATCCTTCGACTCAGTTTTTGATGACAATTCCGAATATAATACTTTTATTGCATAAAAATTGAGTTCTGGCGAAGAAAAATAAGAATTACGGGCAGGATTCTGACTTTTTCTCTTCGGAGCTAGAAAAAATGAATTTTCTCAGTGAAGAAACAAAATCAAAAGAAATCCTTACATCGTGTTAAAACTGACAGTTTGACGGTTGGAATAAGATAAGAGAAATGGCAAAATGTATTCACACAAAAAACTAGATAGGTTTGAAAATGACCTGCTGTCGTTTTGAAAGATCAGTTCAAATGAAGCAGGCTAAATCAGCTTTTAGATTCGAGGCCAATCAAACATCTTCTCTATACTTAATACTGAATTTAAAAAAGTAGTTTCAGAACTTGAAAGTAAAGAGAAAATGCAAAATTTGAATTTTTTGAAACTGTAGCGATTTTGAGCAAAATCGGTCCTTTAAAGTTTTTCAAAACTTAAAACTGATTTTTCTTACTGAGCTCGACGTCTCTATCCAACCATTTATAATATATCAAAAAGAAAAAGTCATAGAAACTTCGAATTACGGGCACCTTACTTTTTCTAGTATAGATTTCCAGACCTGCATAGTCTATGTTCGTGAGTTATTAACAGTGGTTTCGCTTTTATAGCATAAACTCTTAAAAGACTCATTTCATTTCACGTTTATCACTTTTTTAATCCTTTTATCGTTATTTCATGTTTGTGATACAGTATACGCCTTTAATAGTCCAGCAGATTTCATAAATCCTTGTTTATTAAAGCCTAGAGTTACATTTGAGTGGAATAGCGGTTTTAGAATTTAATTTTTATTTACTGAATGCGCAAAAAAATATTGTTTCACTGAAACTTTTAACCTCCATTTCTTCTCTGTCTTGCGATAGTACATGCTTGAGAGAAAAGGAAAAGACTATGTATTTATCTATTGGCTTTAATAAACAAAGCTTTACCAAATTTGCTGGACTATTAAACACGCGCACTGTTTCAGTATCTCTGAAAAATAAGATTATATAACGAGGAAACGACTGACGCACTATAGTTTATGAAAAGAAAACCTCACTCCTTTAAGCAAGTAAGTCATTGTGTAGTCGTCCTAGGTATAAATGTTATTGCATATAAATGTTATTGGAATGTTGGATATTCTGTACTCTTTCTAGGCACTTGCGATTTTGGAGTAAATGCAGTTTAGCAAGATTGTTGGTTCTTTCCTTTTTAGATGAGTAGTCAAATGTCCAGAAATTTGTATTACGCAGCGGGAACAATCGTGGCTGTATGGAATATAAACGGTAAGTTGAATGACTCTTTTTTATCCTATATGTTATTCTGAAAATAGATCATAGCATTTCCTACTAATCGAACCTCATTTCAAAGGTGGCAGATCATATATACCCTTTTTTGAATTTTGCCATAGCGTAGAGAATACTTTATTCCATATATTCTCAGATTTTTTTGATGAATGGTCCATATTTCCCTGAATAATTAACGACTGAATTTTGCGCCAAAAGCTGCTTTTAGCTGCAAACTTAGTTTTGTATGCAAAGTTTTCGTTATGACGCCACATGTCGTTGAATAACCTTTAAAAGATAATTTTCTTGTGCGATGAATGGGCACGCAAAATCATTTATAAAATAAACGTTGATGCTTCGGAGGCTTAATCGATTAATCAAGTTAACCATCTAATTAAATAATAGCTCAGAGTAATTCAAGTTTACTGCGTGAGATTGTGCCATCAACTTAAAAGCCTAAAAGATGTCTCAAAGCCATTAGTTTCGTCGTCACAAACGTATGAAAGCTGGTTTTCAAGAACCTCATAGACATTGGATACATTCAGAGATGAATCTTACAAATTAACCTAAAACTCTGTACTATATCTTAGTTCGAAATAAGCTTGATCAAAGTCGAATCAAGCGACAGAAGAATTTGATTGATAGCGCTCTCCGGTAGTGGAAAAAATCGAAAACTGTCGAATGGAGCGCGCCGGTTTTTTGCAAGCCGAAATTTTCTCAAGGTAGTTTTCTGCTCGACACTAGTCGATAAGACTTGACACTAGAGATCTGGCCCGTTCATGCCCGTGGTCCTATCGAGAGTGCTTGTCCGTGCCCGTCTGTGGATTTTTTTCCTGCCCGTGAAGAAAGAAACATTTTTTCTCTCATGCAGCTCAAAAATGTAAAACATTTTTTTGGAAAACCCGTGCCCATCCGTGAAAGCGGTTGCCCGTCCGTGTCTATTTCGAGCCTGCCCGCCCATGTCCGCGGCCGCGGGAATTCCCATGCGCATGCAGATCTCTACTTGATACGACCCTAGTTTCCTACGTGCCCAAGCACTGCTTTGGTTTGTTTGTGTAATGTAAAATGTATAGCTTTATGACCACGAAAAAACACTTAAACCATATATTTAACTCGATTACCTCTACAGCATATCAGAAAGCAGAAGAGCTTTCATCGTCCTATAAAGAAGTCTACTGTCTTATCGACGGGCAACTTAGCGACTTTCTTGTATGAAACACCTTTTTAAGCACCTGTACTATTCATTAGTCTGTCCTGGTGTATCGACTTTCACGTTTTGCACTCTATGTGTCGAGCGACGACAAGCTCTTGTGAAGATTGATTATAAAACTCTATTATTTAGAAGGATATATCTTTTCATATGTCATCATCGAGTGTACTTAATACAGCTACATATTTATAGTTTGATTCTTTAGACGGTTATTGGCTTGGAAAAATGACGAAAGATTCATCGGATAATGATGATGAACCCGAAGCTAGATGGTATATAACAAAATTTAAAGCAAGATTAAGAACACCTGCTATAAAAGTTCCAAAAACAACAGTAATTTATAATTTTGGTAATGTTCAAAAAGGCAATGAGTTTCAATTGACCCACGTCGAAGAAAAAGATATTATGGCGGCTCTCGAAAGATCCAAACATGGAGTTGGTAAGATTAGTAAAACTCATTTTTTTACCGTCTATTATTATGAAAGAATTCTTTTTTAGACAGAGTACGCGCCAGTTCAAATACGTCAGCAACAACAATCGAAAATTTTATCGATAATAGAGCTCGTGAGGTATGTCCGCTGTCTTTTGTTCTACATCAGTACATAAACGAGCAAGGTCAAAATAAAGAAAATAGATCGTCTAGGCACACATCGATGAAGACAGTGAGGAAAAAAACGATTCTGGTAAAAGCGCCTGTTTTTCTGGCCCGATTTTTTTATTTGCGTATATATACTTTCCACTACCCTAATGACTCGTCGAGACCGATCATTTTTTTCCTTCCAATCATGAACATGATATTTCTTTTTTCTGTCGAAAATAATCCGTCTAATGTTTGACGGTAACTTATTCTTCTTTTCTAGAATGAGGCAAAATTAAAAATCAAATACGATCAATTGCTGTTAAGTTATAAATTTCTGCAGCAAGCATTGATGACCAGTATCGATGAAACAAATATTATCGATCAATTATTATTATTGATAAATTTGAATTCGATGTTATGACCAAAATCAACGTGATAGAAACAATTATGCTGAAACATGGGGAAACACTTAAACAAAATCCATTTGTTATTAAATGCCATTGAGGAAATGATGGATAAGTTGGAGATAAATTTAGAACAAATATGTGAACATATTCCTTTATTAACATCAACAGTGGATAATGCACAACTCTTCGCATATCTGGTAATTCATTACGACTGCATTAATGCGTTGATATCATGTGAATCGATAATTGAGAATAAAGCTACTAGTGAAGTTAAAGCATGTGCAATTATGTGTGTTAAAGCCACTGGTAAGGCCTTAGATGATCTGACAGCGATAATAATATCTGTGTTTTCTTTTTTTTCTAGCAAAATTATTAAGTGAAAATGTGAAGGAGTCAACGCCGGTCCAATTGACAGCAATTCTTCTACGAATAAGGTTAAGATTTATGTGAATTTTATGACTCATCAAAATAAACATGAACCAGTCTCTTTTCCTCATGTGTATTCCTGTGCATTTTTCCTTGTACATTGATTCTTTCGTGAAATAAAATAGTTGCTATGATTCATTGTTCATTTTTTCAGTTATAACCATCAGCTGTTATATTCATTCACAATTATACGTAATCAAAAGCATAAGCTTTCGCTGCGTTTTCTAATATAATGCTCATATATTTTTTTGTTTTAAAAAATTTCCTTTCACACAGCTGGACCAACTTTTTATTAGACTTACGATAACGAAACTGACTCGTGTGTGATTAATAAAAGATTCATATTTGGTAAACGTCTTTTGTCATTTGTTGGGGATTACAAAAAAATCTCAAATCTAACTATTGCATCATTATCATTCTCCTTTTTGAACTTTTACGTGTGAGGACACATTTTTCGTTGCGGGGATGATTGTTACAGGCTTTCAGCCATCACAGTTACATAAAGATATATATTTTGCTTTCGTTTTCCTTTTTCAAGTGATATTTATTTTTCGTTCATCCATTTTACTACACAAATGTTTGACTATACATATATGACTTTTCTTTTCCGTTTTGGTCATTGTCATCCTTCGCCTTTTTATTTCGTTGATACAGATAAATATATAGACGAACATTGTCATCGTTCGAAGAATTCTTTTTCTTTTGGGTGTTTTTATTTCTGTTTTAAAATAAACTCTAGATGATTTAATTTGAACTTCACACTATCCCCTAACAGTAATTATATTCGTTTAGGTGAGCAATAAAACCAAGGATGAATGGTTTCACCTTGTTCATGTTGTACAACTCAACTAATTCTACCTTTATGGATGTACCTGATGATAGGTGCCCGAGCACTTGCATTTTTCTTCGATACCTATGCGAATACGCTGCTACATGAATGTCATATGTGCTTGAAGATTATTTACAAAAAAAGTTCCTGTTTGAAAGCAGCTGAATTTCTGCAGAGATTAATGATGTCGTGCGCACTTTCTGGACAGGAAAAGATTCAGTGTGTTCACGCGTGAAATATGTCATTGACTCGTGAACGAGCATGGAAGATATTTTTGCATACGAAAATACGCGTGACGTATTATCATTTAACGTGCTCCATGGTGTAACAACATTTTTATAAGTGTTAATGGCACAAATCATTACGTTTTCAAATTTTAACTCGTAAACACCTGTGGAACCTCTTAACATATTTTTAAATGTGGCTAAAGAAGTTTGTCTGCTTCACATTCTCGCTTAAGGCCCCCTCCCCACCCTAAAACGTTGATTTTCGTCAAATTTTTCGATTTTTTGATTTATAGTGTGTCAGATAGAGCAAAGTGTGGGCTGTCGAACGAACTATAGTTTATTCATTTTATGATGAGTTTTGAAGATGTTACATAATTTTTTCTGGAACCTCATATTCTACAAAATAACATTTTCTCGAAAAAATGTGAAGACAAAATACCATATTATGGGAAAAACGTAAAAGAAGTTTTGGAAGTGTAATTCAAGACTTTTTCTACGGTAAAATGGTGTAAAAAGAAGTTTTGAGTAATTTCACGTAGATCATCGATTAGGAGGAATCGAGTGGACGCATTCAAAGGCGTATGGCGAAAACTTTTGTTTATTCGATATGGTTATGTCGTGATCACCGTGAAATCAATAAGGACTGCACCTGTAATCCTTCTTTACATACATATATGTGTTATCACTCCTGTTGTTGTTGTCTAGTTAGATTCGTTCGTTCTTGCTCTCATCTTTCTCTTGTTCATCTAGTCGAGATATTGTCTTTGTTTATTTTTACTCACGTATAAAATAAACGCAATATACATCTCTCATCACTTCTTGTATTGAACGGCAATACGTGTAATAACATATTTTTTGTAGTAAAATAAACGTTTCAATGAGTAAAAGAAGAATTTGTTACAAAAAGAAAAGTAGAAGATCTATTATCAAACAAATTCGGTCGGAAAATCTAAACAGGAAGCGTGGTTATTCATCATCATCAGACATCAACGAATTCAGTACAAAACCAATCCACATCAAGCATAGAAAATATTGAAGATAATATGGTTTTTTGTCTTCACATTTTTTCGAGAAAATGTTATTTTGTAGAATATGAGGTTCCAGAAAAAATTATGTAACATCTTCAAAACTCATCATAAAATGAATAAACTATAGTTCGTTCGATAGCCCACACTTTGCTCTATCTGACACACTATAAATCAAAAAATCGAAAAATTTGACGAAAATCAACGTTTTAGGAAAACTTCTTTTGCGTTTTTCTCATAATATGGATTTTTGTCTTCACCTTTCTGTATTTCCCAAATTTCTCCACCATTTTAAACGCTAAAAAGCTGGGGTTGGTCCTTAAATGAAGGGAATGATCAGCGCTACAATTTGACAGGGCCAAAATTTTCGATTTTACGTTTAATATCTCATGAGCTTCAACTGTTTTACAATATATACCCTATTCTTATCATATCTTATGAAGTAAGCTTAAACAACACAAAAAATAAATCGGACTCTGTCAAGTTGTAGCCCCGGACCTGGGCTACATTTTAAAATCAACCCGAGCGCTCTAGCATTTGCATTGGCAGAGAAATTTTGGAAACAGCGAAGCCCACTTTTGACCCTTAATTTTAAGGTATCTTGAGGGAAGACTCACGGGGATACACATGAGGAAAAGAGACTGGTTCATGTTTATTTTGATGAATCATAAAATTCACATAAATCTTAACCTTATTCGTAGAAGAATTGCTGTCAATTGGACCGGCGTTGACTCCTTCACATTTTCACTTAATAATTTTGCTAGAAAAAAAAGAAAACACAGCATATTATTATCGCTGTCAGATCATCTAAGGCCTTACCAGTGGCTTTAACACACATAATTGCACATGCTTTAACTTCACTAGTAGCTTTATTCTCAATTATCGATTCACATGATATCAACGCATTAATGCAGTCGTAATGAATTACCAGATATGCGAAGAGTTGTGCAGTACTGTACAAGTACAAAGTATCCATTGAAAATATACAAGCAAAAGTACAAGATAAGTTGCCGGAGATCAAGAATTAGTATGAAAGTAGTCTAGAAACGGTTATCTTTTGATTTATATCATTAAACGAAATATTCTAACATATGTCACTATACCGAGCACACCTTTTCGGAAAACACCTAGCGTAGAAAGCAAGTCAATTTTTTCGGTCATGGAGGAGCCAAAACAAGGTTTTTTCGTCACACGACATTACCGCGAATACAAAAAACGACATCACAGTGAAAACTCGTTTATTTGAAAAGAAGAATAAATGAGCATGGTTCTGTATAGACTTTTTTTCTAACATATATGTGTCGTTTTAGAGCGTTTTTGAAAGTTTGTATAGCACTAAAAAAAGGAAGACTAAAAAATGTAATTCAGTTACGACACCTATTTTGCTCATAAAAATCGTTCTACTCAACCGACGCATTCGAAATTTTTACCACAAATCAAACATTCTACCGCACATTTCTTATAAAAATTTCGTCATCTTTTGTTCAGTATTTAAGAAGAAACAGAGCCCAAAACTTAAAAAATATAATTCCGTCACGCGCGTTTAAGCCGCACATATAAATTGCTTGTTGAGTACATAAAAAAAGATCCAATATCTCTAATTCCAGCTGCATTACTATCACTTTTTAAAACGTAAGGTGGTTTTTGCTGTAGAAATTAATTTTTTAGATGGTACACCGAGTGACTGAACCTTCGAGGTGGTACAAAATGCCTCAAATATTCAGGTGAGGATAGACGCCCCTGATTCTTGTTCATGTAAGACAAATGATCAATACCTTTTCCGATAAATC
>CAJNOQ010009621.1:0-10113 GCA_905250885.1 Didymodactylos carnosus
GAGAATACAGTTTTACTCAGAATTCGACGCTGATTCCGAATATGTATGACTCATTGCGTAATTTTTTGGGCACGAAACCTTACATTCTGCCACTTGTCCTTTGCTAAACTTTCGGGCGCGTTATGACCGTTGTGCCTTTCGATGCATTTTTACGAGTTTTGTATTTAAAATCATGATTTTTGACGCGTTGAAACCGTTTTCCATATTTTCTCAACGCGTCGCAGGCAGTTTTAAATGCTTTTTTCGAAAAATAAACGCATTTAAATACGTTTTTGGCTATGAAGCAAAACGTTTAAACGCGTGGAAAAGGGAAAAATCGGTGCGCTACGACGTATTTTTAAGGGAAAAAAATTTAAAAGAAGACCGTTTAAACGCATTGCAGTGATAAACAGTCGACGTTTAAACGCGTTTAATTAATTTTTTGACGAGTTTTAACGAGTTTTCATGTACACAGAGGGCGTTTCTGATGAAAAACGTTTTCCAACGACTGACTATAAGTCACTAAGACGACTATCACGGTTTACAATGTACACGGTGCACTCTGGTTTTTTTTCGCAACATGTGAAACAGCGTACACTTTACTTTTTGTTAGACTGTCGATATAACTGACCTCCGCTGGCTGCACTTATCGTTAAAGACACCGACTGGGATTAAACTAACTTCTTGCATTTGTTGTGCCCTACTCCAAGCGCTAAATGTTATAATTCTCTTATTAGAACAAAGGAAAAAAATTCCCGTGTCCTTATATTTTAAGGCCTTGTTCAGACTACAAAGTCAAGTGAGAAACTCGTAACCGTATTGGATGAAAAAGTTAATTCATTCAAAAAAATTAAGCCGTTTGCTCAACATGACTTAAGTTCGGTGCCCACTCTCTCATTCTGATATGTGTTTTCTGAATATCCCGCGCAGTGGGCAATTTTCAATAGGTACGTGGAAATTTGTTTCAGAGCGATTCGTTCAACCGAAAAATTTGTTTTTAATAGGTTTTCGTGTGCGCTCTTTCTTATGGCATCCGTATCCCAGCTAAAATCTGGCTTTGTGGTGGTTTTCCAGCGATCCAGTCTCTTGGAAATCTTCAAAAAACCACTTTGGAAGTTTTTCAACAACACCATTAGATTCTTTATGGCCAAAAACCTAGAGAAAACTGGTTTTCACAATTTTCGAACGCTCAAGCTGCCGTGCAAAAACAGCAGCTTTAACTTTAGAGAAAAAATCTTCGAAAATCTATTTTCAGAAAAATTCAGCATACACGCGTTGAAAGCGGTAAAAAAACACATCATTAGATGCAGTTTCTGACGCTGATTCCGAATATGTCCTTACTTTTTAGCTAGGATGCTTTTTTACTAAGAAAAACGTGAGAAAACTATACAAATTCAGGGGTTTTGTAAAATCTACAACTTCGCCCAGAAATGTTTGGGCAAGTATGGGCATTCCATTTAGACGTGCCACCCACAGAGGAACAATTGCTGAAAGTTTCATTGAAAACAGAGCTTGGATGTGGATGGCGTGCCCACTTTACTGGGCGCATGATCCGAAAGACATCTCGTGCAGATAAAAAACATGTTCTTTCCTTTTCGCCAACTCGTTCGGACAAAACTTTTCTTATGAATCAATAGCCCTAGTGCGTAGCTTTCAGAATATATATGCTACAATTTTTAAGTGACTGCCTATTTGACAAGAGAAAACGATTTTCGTCGAGTTGTAGCAAAAATTGCAAACAATTGGGATTCGCACATCTCGACCACTTAAAGCATTTGGATCAAATATTTTTCACCATTAAATTGGCCATTGGCTAGTGTATATAAAACACTATTTAAATCATTAAAAAGTAGCTTCGTTTTTTCACATAATTTCCATGTGATTGCCCACTGTGTTAAATAAGAAAAGAGTGTCTTGTATCTGAATATCTATACATCTGTATATCTGTATATCTGTACATCTATATATCTGATTTATCTATTTTCATCTAATTTCCATGTGATTGCCCACTGTGCCCCGAAGGGTCCACGGTCGAACCGATCACCTCATTCTACTGCAGAAGCTAACTGTAATTCTCCGAGTAGTACAAACCAAATTCCTACGACAAGTAAGATTAATTAATTCATAGTCAAGCCCTAAACGATGCAAGCTTTTTTAACTTGTTTAATTCTTTTCCGACCACCGTCAACTACTGGTTCAGTACTCTTGTCTCTGGAGCTTTTGACGGACAGTAGGGTCCGATTTTGAATATCTGAACATCTATACATCTGTACATTTATATCTGATTTATCTATTTTCACAAATCATACCGGTCTCCAACACATTCTTCATTTAGATCAAAATCATTGAACTATTGTAGAATGTTTGTATTATGTTGATTTTATCAATAAAACTATTGAATCTAGATTACATTATTATCTTGATGGTACAGTTAGTCGTGCAGAACTATCATAAATATTTGAATTCACTCGCTTTTTCAGCTAAATTTAATTGGTTATGAAACAAAGAGAAATTTTACATGATTACAATGTAGAAATGAAATTTTCTATTATAACAAAAAAATAGATACATTAAAACAACATTTATTTAAATTACATGGAGGAAATATGTGTGACTATTTAATGGTAAAAAAATTTGTCCTTTTCAAATTACAGTGTCGATGGCCATTTTTCGAATAGCTCGAGGACGAAATGTGGTAGAGAGTTCGGGTTTTCACCATCTCAAAGAAGAGACTTTGGGGCACATTTTAATAGCCGGCATTAATTCAAAGATATTTTTCTAAAATAAGCTTTCGAGGATATCTTTGGAAAACCAACTTATAGCTACGTACGAATACTTTTGGTTTTCTTCATGGGCAGATAACCCAAAATATTCTCTTCAAAATGGAAGCCAAGCGAGACCTTGATTTTCAGTGGTTCGAGCGTGGTATCCAATTTCCTTGGAGCGTCAGGACTGGTATCTAGTGGCGTTAGGTAGTCTTGAAATCTGATGGAATTGACCATACTGAATCTGCCGGCAATATTTGTTTTGAGATGAAAAAACCAGCTTTTATCAAAATTGGGGTTTCCAGGCACTGGTTTTTTTCACTCAATATTAAGCATCTTAACAAAAAGGGAGATATCTCTTTCCGCACAAGTACATCATATATATATATCTGATCTCTGCTCTATCTCTTGTTTTTCTTTTTCTTCCTCGTCCCTTTGCGTCACATCTGTGGCAATGTTTGCATACACACATCTTGTGCGAGAAGGGATATCTCCTTTTTTGCTAGATGCCTATTAAAAAGTTCACAATTCACTTGAAAAACATCAGAATGTCTACAAAAATTCAGGATGTACATTATTTAAGCTATTCCATATCCCATTGACCACAAAAGCTAATTTACTAATAGTTTTTCGAAAGGGTTTCCACAATACTTTTGATCAAAAACATGCCTTTTTAATTTTTTCGATCGTATAATCATGTTAAATGAACAAAACTAGCTATATCCTGATTATGTCGAATTCTTAACGATCAAACATTTTTAAGACCAATAGATAGTAAAAATATTTCATAATAAAATACAAAATATTTAAACGATAAACGTCAGACATTGTTCTAAAGCAATTGTGATTGAATGATGGCTAACCACCAATGAACCTTAGTGTTCCCTCATTCTAAATTCAAAGTTAAAAAAGAAACATTATAAACTGTGTGTGTTTAGTAGGATGAACAACCCTGACAAGACCGCCTGTAGCGCAAAGCGAAACCTCGAATAATGAAGAATATACGTTAGACAGTAATGCACTAGTTTTACATGTGAGTTCTCATAGAATTATCGTGTATCCGCAAAGAGAAGCTTCAACAAGGGCCTTATAACTTCTCAAGTCCACTTTCTTGCTTCATTCATCTCACGAACGCGGTCCTCGCTTCGCGCGATCGCGTTAAAATAGCACAGCTCGTGCCGCGATAGCTAAGAAGTCGCTGTAGTCATGGCGCGATTGCGACCAGCTCTTATTTTTAGAAAAAATTGAAATTCAGGACTAGGAGTGCATCGGTTCCTTTTTCGTATTTTTCAAACATTCATAATAAATGGTTTATACTTTCGTAAAAACGAGTTGTAACATCTTTTTAAGACAGCAATTTGTAGAGAAAACATTTCTCTACAAGATAGTATAAAGCGGATATTTTAAAAGATTTTTGGTTCCTTTTAGAAATCGTTTTCCTCAAGCTTACGGTCTGCTAAAATCGTCGGTTATAACTGCGATTTTTAACTGATACGCCTCTCTATCAAAAACGCTTTTTAAAGAAACCAAAAAACTTTAAAATTAACTACTACATACCATTTGGTAGAGAAATGTTTTTTCTACAAATTGCTGTTTTAAAAAAATGTTGCAACTCGTTTTTACGAAAGTATAAACCATTTATTGTGAATTTTAAAAAATATGAAAAAAAAATTGATGCACTCCTAGACGTGACACTTTCTTCTTACTGTGATCGCGCTCCGATCGGGGAGTTGTGCCGCGATCGCAACGAAGTCTTACTTTTCGAAAATTTGTAATTCACGATCATGAGGCGTCAACAGCGATTTTTTAGCGGTCGGCGCGATGAGACCTCGAGACCCGAGCGCGATCACTGTAAGAAAAAATTGTCACGTTGCGATCGCATTTTTCTCTTACAATCGCGACATGATACAGCGTAGCGGTGCGTCTCCCGCGCAAATCCTATTCACCGTTTTGTTTTACTTAGCCGTCTGGTATATAACTCTTACTGATTTTTCGAATAATTTTCAAAATCTTATCACATCTTAATAATAGCTTACGATATGGCTAATATAGTCTTGCGTGGTCGCGTCGCGCGTACGCCATTCATCTGCGTTCGTAATAAAAGTAACGTGGCTCATTTACTGATGTTAGACGGACAACGCGAATAAATAGTAACTATAGTAAAATACTTGAGAAACATTGATTTTTGTATGAGCGCGAAAAACTCGCGATCGCTAAAAGTCGCGTCTTATTTCGCGAGTCTTACAGCGAACCCGTTACGCGATCCTGCCGCGAATGTTTAAAGAGACTCGCGTCGTTGCATGCGATAAGAAAGTGGACTTGAGTTGGCTTTCCGTATCTTGACTTTATATCATATTATGGAAGCTCAAGTTTACAGTGAAGCTGGTAGAAGAATACCGTAGTGGAATACACGAAGACCAATAAATTGCTGCTTCCATTCTACGTTATCAGTCAAGTTTTTCGAAAGAGAGGCTGTTAACTAATTTTAGTCCTTTTATGCTTTTAATTCCTTTTTTGCAAAATGAATGTAAAATCTGTTCGCGATTTATTACGAGGCTTTGATCTCAAAAACCAGTAACATTATTTTTCGTCAAGTTAGTCCCACTGTTAATTTCAAATAGCCTCACTTCTTTCTTGTTCGATAAATTTGTTCAGTTCCACTTTAATTCTGGCCAAATTCCTGTTTAAGAATCGACTTCTATTGTTGTTTTGTTTGATGCTGCCGCTGTTTTGAAAAAAATTGCCTCAAGCAAAAAGTAATTTTTGGATCTAGTTAAGATAAGAACTAGATTTTTGGAACAATTGTCTGATTACGATCTAGCTCTAACCCGATTGGAACTAGCTAATATTCCAGAACCTAGCTAGAAGCTAGATCTAAAACTTCTTTCCTCGCTTAAATGAGATACAAACAGTTACAAATTGGTAAACGTAAGAAGGAAAGAATGTGTAAAGAAAAACTAGCTTGTGTTCCAAGTAGTGGTCAATTTTTTCTGTCGTAGATCTTTAAATTAAAAAAACAGAAAAGTAACTATGGTTTGCCAAATAGTTACATATCGCTTCATAATTTTCATGTTGCCATTTTGTCGTTTTGCATATTTCTTGACTTTAAGACTTACGAGGAAAGGTCCTCAAGTGTACAATCGCTCTTTGCTTGAACTCTAGTGGACAATAGGTAATCGACTGCGCTAAATCCGAATCTGACATCGGTTTGAGTTGTTAGACCTTTCGAGACCGGGTTTCTGAAAAACCAGATTTTCAGAAATTCTAAAAAATAATCAAAACCTTTCGTAATGCGGCATGATTGTAAACCGTAAATTTCTGATTAAAATGAGATATCTCCCAGCTCTTCAGGGCCTTTCTTTGCAAAGTTATAGAATTTACAAGGCAAGCCATAAATGTACATTATCAGCTCAAAGCTGCAGAAATAAGAAGAAATTAATTTAAGGCTTTCCGTGTAAATTCTATAGCTTTGCAAAGAAAAACCCTGTAGAGCTGGGAGATATCTCATTTTAATCAGAAATTTACGGTTTACAATCATGCCGCATTAAGAAAGGTTTTGATTACTTTTTAAGTTTCTGAAAATCTGACAGCCTAAACCGATGTCAGATTCGGATTTGGCGCACTCGATTACGTATTGTCCACCAGAATTCAAGCAAAAAGCAGCTGCACACTTCGGGATCTTTCCTCGTTAGTCTTTTAGAGATTTCTGCTGGCAGTCAATTAACGGCGACAGGAAACAATCCAAGCAATAAAATTTAACTCTGTGATATCTCTGAATGTATGAGAAAGCTTTTATATTTTTAGTGGAAAAAAGATGTGTAGTGTAGTGATGCCCTCTCTCCTTAACTGTGTCCACATAACGGTAAAAATCGTTGAAACAGCCTTGCGTGAGCTGGAGGTGAAAAACTGAAGTATTTATGCCATTCATGATCGCTCATTGAGTATGACAGCAATTATGATCTGCTAGAGTGGATGATGGGTGATAAACAAAGGAAATTCCTCTACTCTTCCGGATGTACAATACAGAAAAGTGGATAGAATGGTCACTCGTTTTTCGATATCAACTTTTACACTGTGCGCATGACATGTTCTGAGAATGTTGATTAGATTATTGCATATTACGCTCGCGTTACGCACTTCCGCAACCAAAATAATTGTATGTTAAACTGATGTTGTTTCTTTAATCTATCGGTATAAAATTCAGCTGATTCGCATACTTCGGAGTTATTTCTCATTCTCTCTAAAAAAACACGCAGCTTACAGAATGGATATCGATTTTGGAACTTGCTTTTAACAGAGATCAATATTTGTATTGTACAGTTCTGTTTAACTCTTTTCAGTAGAATGCGCATGAGCGTTTTTCTTCCCGTGTAGAAACGGATTTAGGATTTGTAGGAACAGAAAAACATTCACGCATATTCTACGAAAAATTCTCATCCGTTTTGTAAGCTACGGTTCTTTTCGAGAGTGCCACAAACCTATCAAAATAAGATACGGCTAAAACCTTAGATAAAATGCTTTGTAGTTTCTGTCTATTTCCTACTAGGATTGTATAGGATCTTAAAGTTAGGATTTTAGCACGAAATTAGTAGAAAGTGCGCAGAATTTTACCTAGGGTTTAGTGAATGCGTTTTCTTGTTCGCCTACTATTCAAATCTTAACAGAAATCCTACCAATTCCTACGACTTCCAGTATACCAGACACGAACGTACAGTGTAAATGAAAAGCTCGATATTCTATCCCTTAAACTTGGCCATATCGTCTTTAAATTTGAAAAACGTCGATACCACACCAACAATCATGATCAAAAACATCAGACCAATTGTGCTGTACAGAACTGACACTAATGTTGTTGCGAGTACTTTTAATCTTGCTGTTCGTCTCGCTCGCCGTTTATTTGCTTCCAATACTTGAATGATTTCATTCAAAAACTTCCAGTACATTGTTCCAAACGATATTTTCTTTTGACTAAAATAATAGAGTAAACTCTGTAAACTCAATGCCTCATCGTTCATTTGATCGCATATCACTGCATCGTTCGGTTTTACATGACTCATGTCGTAGATTCGGACGTTATGGTCATCAACGGCAAGCGGGAAACGCTTAATCTCACTTGTAATTATTTCATTCGACCGTTCAAGTATTTTGATTTCGTCCTGTGCTCGCTTCAGTTCTTGTTTCATTTGTACAGCGAGATGGAAAGTAGATATCTTTTTTGCTGACTCAACGTCTAAATTGTGAGATATTGACATTAATCGAGTAGCTGGTAGTATTTGTTGAACCTGAGACCATCTTGATAGTGTAACTGTTTCTTTATTTATTGATATTTGTGAACCAAGAACGGATTCGTCGTCATCATCTTCAGAGAGCGTCGTTAGTTCGTTGCGTGATGTGGAAGTCTTCTTCACAGATGATGCTGGCAAACTAAGGTATCGCCTTTCACGTGTCTGTGGCGGACTGCGATTAGGAAATGTAAACATCGCAGTTTATTAGTTCTAGAAATACCAAGGCTAAGACAAGCATGGACAGCAGCGGCTTATCAGTGAAATTTTGTACAGAGAGTGATCGCTGTAGTCTAAGTACTTTCATTTGAAACTATCTATATATTCTGTGATCCTAAGCGAAGTCAGTTTCCCGTCAAATTTGAGCAAACAACGACCTAGTGGTGACGTATCATAACGGCAGGACATCATTCGATACTGTTGTGTGATAAACTAACAATTCAATGAGTATTAGTAGGTATGAGTAAGATATTAGGCGATAAGAATGCAAACAAAACTTTTCTATTCCTTTTCTGCGTATGATAATTACTCGGACGAAGGCGTATTGACTGCAATCGATCAACCGTATCACAAACGTGTTGTATTGTTATTGAATGAAAGGTGAAGAATGACAAAATAATTAGCAATAATGTCTTTGCATAGTAATGAGCAATTTATTTCTGTTTGTGCATCTATTAAAAATATTTCTGTAACAATTAAGAGAAAGGAGAAAGTGGATGTCGAGTGATTTCCATCAGATCAGTTCATGATCTCTGTCAAGTTCATTTCTGAGTGATATTTCTTGCACTGTGAAGTACTGTTAGTGGAATTGCGTATATGACCAGAGTCAACAAAACCCCACTCTGGCTGATTACGAGTTACGAATCAGCATAAGATCTTCTTGCTAACTCTGTCTCCAATTGGCATTCTAACATATCATTGTCGTTAGCAAAAAAGAATCCTCGAAAATGTGAAACTGCTTCCTAATGATAGATGAATGACGCGTAGAAGTTGAAGATGTACAATTATTAGTGAAGATTTGTGCTAAATCATTGATGAGGGACAATTGCCATTTTGTCGTCGTAAAATTCTCTGAAATTTTATGAAATTGGAAAAGCTCTGTAAGAAAAAGGTTTCATCGCTCTTGCAGCAGAGTTTATTAGTATTTTATGGAACGGAATATATCTCGAGAATCATCCCTTAAAAAAGGCCGATAGCGCGGGGTGATCAGTATTCGGTGAGTGCTCTTATTAGACAAAATTACAAGTCTCTAGCTATCATGGTTCTTGATTTATCGGGATGGTAGGAGATTATGGAATTTTATGCTGATTCATCCCACTCCACTATATTAAAGTAGAGGATATTGCTCTTGCATGACGCTGACTGTTAAGAGAAAGAAGAAAACTGCTATTACATCTCACTAATGCATGTGGTTGTGGAAGGCGGAGTACTGACAAAAGACGTGAGAGATAGCCTTTAGTGAATGGTTTAGACAATGCTCCACATTGTCTTACTTGCAAAAATTAGGTAGGAATACGTACTGTATAAGAGTTTTGTTTGTTGTTGCAATAAAACTTATATGTAAAACCTAATCTGTTGATGAGGTTGCTAATTTACTTAATGGAGATGCACTTCGAAACTGATGACTATGAGAAATTAGAGTGGCTCTCATATGTAACATAATCATTCTTGTAGTTTGCGAGGTACAGAGGATAATAATGCAACGATTTACAAAAAAATCGAAAGTGCACTTTTCCACATTTGATTGGGTGAAAATATACTTGAATAAACGGGCTGTTCGCACTCACTCAGTTATGCTGCACAGTGGGCATCCAGACGAACATTTGGCATAAAATCGAAAGTAGGCTTTTTCAAAATTCAGTGATATCAAATATACGTCAGTGAACGGGTTATCTAATGGTAAAACTATTTTTGTCTCAAGTGGCGAATTTTCGGAAAAAATGCATTAGTAACTTAAAAATACCCAGGAGAAAAAAGACGGGCAATAAACTGCTCATTAACTGCCAGTTTACAGTCTGCCTAAAAACTGCCAGTTGACAACGTGTTAACTGTCTAAAAACCACCTAGAAACTGTCTAGTTTATTGGC
>CAJNOQ010009622.1:0-10113 GCA_905250885.1 Didymodactylos carnosus
TTTAATATATTTTTTGTAGAGAATTTTACGGCACATCTTTTAAGAAAACAACAAAGCTTAGGGGATACAATTCAACTAAGATATGAGCAAAATACTAAGTGACCGATTTATTCTGGAACACCCGTTATACACAAGAATATTCAAGCACCGGACGTACACACGTTATAATTTTACAAATACAAATTTTACGGAGAATACGGACAATCGCGAAAAACTCGAGAAATAGAACCTAATAGGATTGGACTATAAGAATATAATTAATTTTAATGTTCCTTTATAACAAAAATCTTCTGAAAATACTTTAAAATTATTTGTTTGCTTAACTGAATGATCGTATTTGTTGTCAATAATAAATTACGCATTGTATAAAAAAATTCACAATTTTGATCATTCTATAAAATATGAGTAACTATTTGGAATTGAGAAATTATTGGAAAATGTTCACCTGACATTTAAAATTTGATTTTTACAAACGAAACCGCCATTGATATTAAGTGAATTTAATACATACACGGTTGGAAATAATATTTTTCCAGGGGGAGTAGAGCTGAAACTACAGATGATATAAAAATGTATTATATACCAAATTAATGCTCATCTAAAATGGAATTGATGTGTATGACTGATATTCCGTATGACGCTTATTGACTGTAGAACTATGGAAATTTCTATCGAGTGCATCATAATGAATGAGCCTCTCAGTATTTTCTATTTTTCTCGTGTACGTTCAGGATCTCGCGATTAGTGTTTTTTTTAAAAGATGCGCCACGAAATATTCTACAAAATCATACCTAAACTTTAATTTTAGAACTTTAATCAAGGAAACTACGTAAATTATACGAAAGGCGAAAAAATGAAAACTTTGTATAGTTGGTATTTTTTCGACTTGACTTTTTTCTTCAGCAGTTATTCACGCAAAAGAGTGTAGCAAAAGTGAGAACGCAGTTCTTTTTGTACTTCTGAATATGCTGTTTCCTCTGGCCTGTGAAAAATGTTTTTTAGAGCAGATGGTGGGCTGGAGAACTAAGTTTCAAAAATTTTTCCTCATTTTCAGCAATGTGCCGAAGTAAGAAATGGAAAACCTGATTGATGGTTTGATTTCAGAATTAGTAATAGAAAAGCAATCATTCCTGATCAAAACAAAACAAACCCGATCGAAAAAGCGTTTGTTTTGTTGAAGTTACGGGACTTTTACTCAAAGCACGGCTACACCCAGAATTTAATCATTATGACGCACTCGATAGAAACTTCCATAGTTCTACAGCCAATAATCGTCATACAGAATATCAGTCGTATACAGCAATTCCATTTTAGATGAACATGAATTTGGTATATAATAAATTTTTATATCATTTGTAGTTTTAGCTCTACCCCCCCTGGAAAAATATTATTTCCAACCGTGTACACTCTGCAGACTGCTCTACCACGACAAAACGTTCTGAAACGCTCAATAAATCAATTATGAAACAAAGTTTTTTTTTCCGATTTCGGAAATTATTTTCTTTTATGTGATTGAAAGTGCGAATGCATGAAATAAATTCAGATTTTTACTTATTTTCCAAAAATTTCTATTTTAACATTACTAAAAAATAACTTCTTAAAATGTGGGATTATGTTTTTCCGATGCAACACGATGAGTTCTATCCAACCATGCCAAAAAAGGTGAAAAATGAAGTGATTTTCTAGAAGCACTAGGACGCTAATTTCATCATGTTTTACCCGGCTTTCTCTTCGAGAACACCATGCAATTCATTTCAGATTCACCTACAGTTTAAGCTCAAAATAAGCACACAGAAATTTTATTCACGTCTCTTAATCTCATACCCCCCCTCCCCCCATAAGTCAAGTTCTAAAGGGTGGTCTTCTGTTGTGGCCAAATTTTGTCGCCTGCTACTAGTCCAACGGTCACCTCACGTACTTGAAGTCCGTCCCCTATTAGAAGTGCTTTTTGGAGAAATCTTTTTGAAAATTCCCCTAGGTATAGGGCATTTTCCAATTTTTTCACAAGGTTCTTTTGCTCGTTAATTCATTTTTTCTGAATATAAGGTGAGAAAGTCAGAATTCTGCTAGTAATTCTCAATTTTCTCCATCAGAACTCAACTTTTATGCAATAAAAGTAGCATATTCGGAGTCAGAATCCAAAAATGAGTTGACTGATATGTATTTCTATCCTATCCGACTACGTTACTTTTTATCGAACTTTGCGCTGGTATTGTACGGTGTGAGTGAAAATTTTGAAAAAAAATCTGAATCAGATCTTTTTTCTGTTATTACGTTATATCATGCTAACATTGATGATTAAGGGAAAGAAAGTTTCCCGAGCGTCAGTCTCGTGGTTCTCTTAAAATTCAGTTTTTTCTTCAACATAGCTACTCTCCGTTCCAAAAAAGAAGGTCGGTCATTATTGTTTGAATAACTCGAAGGGAATAAAAGATAAAGACTTCGTTCGATAGGCATCGCAGCAATAGAAATACATCCAGAAAAAAATTCCTTGTTCATATGTTACTCTTTTCCAGTTCTTCTCCACAGTTAAAAACACATTCATCATCTTGTCATGCACAGAAGCCCCAACTTTATAAATATATGGGTCGCTATTCTACTTGCGGTGTTCACAATTCCGCAATTTTATCCTATAACGTAAGCAAAGAATAACAATCCCTTTCGAAAGATTGTTTTAGATAAGTGTGACAGCAACTGAAAGAGTACAGGTGAGTTGGATAAAATCACGTTAGCTTTCTGTTTTTTTTCCTGTCATATAAACAAAGGCAATTTCACACATAATCGCTCGGAATTTTTTCCCTATGGTATCTACAACGCCGACGTTTCTCGCTATAACGTAGGTACAGAATAAATTTCCTTTTACGAAAGATTATATTGGATATGTGAGTCACCTTGCTATCCGACAATAGGTGAAATAGTAGGCCTGAGAAAGACGTTGGATAAAACCATGTTAGTTCTTCTGTTTCTTTTCCTGTCATATAAACAAAGGCAATTTCGTACATAAAAGCATATAACGTGGTAAAATACTTTTATTCATCACTATATTTTATTCAACAAGATAAACTTTCTTTACATGATCTGCTTTCCTTTCAGGATTAAGTGATCCATATTGTCGTCTGTCAGTGATTGATCATGATCCGTCTCAACCAATTTCTTCTCTCGCTCCATCTGACTCAGTTTTATCTGCGAGTACCAGTATTGACACTTTCGTATGTTAGATACAAATGGTCAATACTCACTGTTTTCATTCATATAGACCATCCAAAACGTTCATCAAGTCTTACACGTCAAAAACGTATGCGTTGGAAATCACAGAAAAAATCTTCGACATCAAATTTAAATTCATATGAAACCGAAATCCGTCCACAAACAGTTGAACCTGAATGGAATGAACAATTTGAATTGTACGTTCGATTTATTTTCTCAATGATCTTCATAACTTAGCGATTCTCGTTTCTAGTGAGATTGAAAATGTAACGAATCAAGTTCTTGTCATATCTGTTTTGGATTCGGATAGTAAAGGTACTGGTGTACGCAATGTGCTGGTGGAAAAACGCGGCGTCAGGCAGTAAGATATTATGAGAGATCTTGCACGTGACTAAAGTTAGATATCTGGACTTTCCTTTTATTTTAGTGAAACGCCACTTTCATAAAAGATGCAATTTCAATTTTTCTTTTCTAGACAATTCAAAGATCTCTGTGATTATATTAAAACAGGAACAATTAGTAATGGTTTTCTTGGTGAAGTTCGTTTGGATATCAAAGTATTATATTTTTATCAGCAGATTATTTTTACTATCATTACTGTATATTACTTGTGTTTATTTAGTCACTTGCAAGTTTTGATGGTGAAAAATGGTTTCAGTTAACAGGACCAAGTGAATATCGTGGTAATAATCGTGGAGAAGTCTTACTCGTTTTAAAAATTCATTTTAAACTGGTATGTATGAATAGAAAATTGATGACATGGCATACAAGCACCATTCTTTTCAGAGTGCACCTAAAAATCGGATTGATGAGATAAAGGTAAGCTCTTAGCTCTCTAAAGATCAGGTTTGTTGTCTAAATTAACTGTGTCAGATAAATGCTCATGCTTTATACATGAATAGCACAGTTCCAGTCTTATTTCCTTTGTTTTTGTCTAGCAGACCGATAATCACCATTTGTTTCAGACAACAAATTGAGTTAAGAACTCGAGAAAATGGATTAGAATTTAGATCTGACTAGAGTAGTGTGTAACATTATGATCTATCTTTCAATATTAATCTTATCTAGTCGCCTTTTCAGTTTTTCGTTAAGATATTTAAACACTTTAGATTGATGATAGAACCCTTCATTTTGCCTTGCATTTTCCAATAGGTGAGGTAAGTTACTCATATTAGAAACATCACGTTCTGATATCTATCTCGTGCAACATTTCGTAAACAATTAGTCTAGCCGTGTATTAAACAAACGCGTTTACATTTCTTGAGACATGCCTTATAGACCATTTATCTACATGCGAGACAAAAGAATAAAATCAATGAGTATTTTCATTTCAAAGGATCTTATAAGTCAATGTAATAAAAAACTATTACCTTGAGATAATACTAAATACTATCCTTTATGATAATAACAATCGTATGCACACCGCAATCATTGACTTTTTAATTCAGAAAACATTTCGATTAGCAATCGTAATCATCTTCAGCTATACTTTGCAATAAAAAACACACCACTATATACACATTCAGATCTGTTTATCTCATTCTTAGTTTTCGCTTTCAGTATTCACTTACTTTTCCTTCTTCCGCTGGATACATGTTAAACATAGCCAAAACAAAAGCCAATATGAGAATACTCGATAACTGTTCATTTGGAAAGTTAAAATTTGGTGAATGATTTTGTTGTACGATGTTGGATGATGCATCGTTCCCATTGTCTCCTTAATTTCTCTCTTCTTCTAGTGTGTATCTGTGTTAGGACCGACTATTCTGATGTACATGACCACCGTTTATTTACAAGTAAGCAGATTCTTTTTAACAATAAAAACGATCTATTTATACACGCAATATTGCACAATAATCTTGACTATACTTTATGCAATAGCCTTGACCATAGTCGTGTATGATACCCTTGAATATATTTTTACGCTATTACTTAGACTATATTGTTGTACAATAACCTTAAGTATGATCTCCTTCCTTATGACACGACTCTAATGCGCGGCATAGCAAAATGTTACCATAATCGTTGATTCACCAAACTTCACGACAGGATTCTTGCTGTTTAACATAGGATCAGCAGCACCCGCCGATTTCCCTGCTTCTTTTAATCCATCATGATGTTGTTCCATTCTTTCTCATAGACATAATTTTGCTAGACTAATATAAAACCTCCACCATGAAAAGGCTTTTCAGGTTAAAGTAGATTTAACATCTTATCTATACTCAGTTTTTAACGCGGAATCTGAAAAGATAGTCTGATAAGCTGATAAAGAGTGAAACAGAAAATTTCGCATATTTTTAAAATACATGTCTTTTCGAAAGGGTTTTCTTCAAGTTTTCACGTTTTGTCGACTTGAAAAAATATTTTTAAAAGCTAAAAAACAGTTTTTCTTAATCAGCTGATCACGTTCTATCGAACCATATGTAGAAAGACGAAAAGAAAACTTTTACGTGAAGTCCGAATTGCCCGCACCTAGTTTAGTATTATCTCAAGATAATAGTTTTTTTATTGTTTATTTATTTATTTAGTACCGTTGATTGTACCCATGGAGTATTTCAAGCAATTGATTTTAAAGAATTTCATAATTCTTTTAGGATTATCTGAAGAAGAAAAAATGGAAAGAAAATTGTTGATCATGGTTTGTAGTAAACAATAAGAAGCGGATACCATATTCTAATTTTAACCATTTTAAATTTTAGTTGTTGAGCAACTTAGAGTATCGACATGACAATATTCAAAATCTCAAGAAAAATGGTTAAGAAGAACGCAACTACAGAATATGCACAAAATGTCTTTCTATTTGTGTTCAAGCACATGTTCAACTTCTTTAGCTTAGGAGTTGAACAGCATTCAGCAGACATCTATGAATACAGACACAACTGGTATAACTCAATGGGATAGAAATGTTGAAGATCGTGCTTTTGAAATTGCTGGTGCATTTTTAAAAGTAATGCATTTTCTAAACTGCTAAATGATTGTATCTTATAAGCAACTTTTCAGAATGAAGAAATTCACTATTCACCATTGGTAAAATTCCCGTGGCTGATTTGTGCCATGAATGAATGTAATACTTATCAAGTTTGTGATAATCAAGTATTTAATTTAAAATATCAATGGAATGGTAAATGTAAAGTTGACTATTCTTGAAAAGACAACCAAAATATTAAATAACATGTTTATTTTTGAGACATCGATTACGTTTACAATCATACAAGAAATTATTAGGATTACTAAAAGAAAAGAAACAACTGAAGTATTAAAACTAAAGGAAGAAACAAACAGTGTCTCTATTGAAAACTGAATTTTTCTAGTACATATTTTGTATTTTACTTTAAATAAGTAAAAATGTTAAGCAGAATATTTTTCTATTTGTTTTGGTACTTGTTTATAAACACATAAAGAACGTATTTGTGATTTTCAAGTCGAAATAGTTAATTGTTTTCTTTTGCTGCGTTATAAACCAAATTATGTTTTAGCGTTTTAGACAACAAATAACTATTCTAATGGAGAAGACCGATACTGTTTTAAAAGTAAGAAAAGGGGGTTGATGTGCTTATTCCATTCTGCTTTTTTATTCGAGAACAATAACAATTTACATGCTTTTAATCTTGCTTAACATTTTTATATATTTATTACATTTGAAGTCACTCTTTTGTATAATCATTGCAAGAGCGTGCTTTTTTTGAATACTATCTTTATATTTTATATCGTTCTTTATACTATATGTCTGAGGTAGAGATAGAATGTAACATCCATCTTTTACCTATAATAAATTAAACTATAGTGATTTATCTTTAGTTAAAATCATACATGTCTTCGCAAATATTATCTTTCTAAAGCTTCATTTTGACTAATTGCTTTATTTAGTTTTCAAAACTAATACTAATTCATGATACTATACCATTATAAACGTGAGAAATTATGTATAGGGGAAACATTTTCATGTACTCGAAAAACGTTGTTTAGAGAAATAGTAAGAGAGATAATTTTATTAGAATTACAGTAGTTAAAGAAAGTGATATACTACTTACTATATAGTTTTTTTCTATCTTTTAAAATAGTCTCGATTATATGAATGTGCATTACGAGCTGCTTGTAGTCCATTGCGTGTCCACGAAAATGGACCAACGAGTTTTCGATTGGCTGAACATGTTAGAAAGGTAAAGTGGTAAACATTTGATAAAAGATCTTTAGTTTAATTTATGACGTCTTAGTTATTTGATGTAAATATAAATGAACACAGAGAAAAATATGAAAAAGAAACTCCTGTCAAGGTAAATCTAATGATATTATTAAAACAGAATAAGCCAAAAGTTATAGTGTTTGTCTTTTTAGCCTTATATTTTAATTGTGCAAGTTAAAAAGGCTAAAAATTTAATTGGTAAAGCTGCGAATGGTATGTACAGTGATATATAATCCACATCTAAACAGGATAATCTTAAGTTTTAATTGAATTTTGAATCTTTTCTTTTACTCACATTTCACCCAAATTTCTGATCCGTCTGGCACTTAATATTGATAGTATATGTGACTAATGTGGTTAAGTACAACAATGTTTTTAAAAGTTTCAACCTTAAATTGTACGTTTAAGTCGATCAAGGCAGCTTTTTTTGAAAAAGAATCAGAACTGAAGTCGTTCGATCATAAAATGATTTGAATTGTTACTAGTAAGAGCCGTGTATCACATTTGTTTCTGAATAGATATTTAATAGTCATCGCTACATTTTTGTGCACAAATAAACTATTGATTTCAGTTATCTGAAAAGTTATTTAGGTCTGTGAACTAAGATATGTCGGGAACTATGAAACCAAGTCTTCTTGTAAGGCGCTCCAAATTCAGGTTTCAGTACTACTTTATTGTTGTTTTCTTTGTACATCATTCGATAGAGCTCTTTGAGCTAAATCCGAATATCATTTTCCCAAATGCTTATTTCCCGCCTCAAAATCGAAAAAAATTGAAGGATGTCAAAGGTCGAAAAATTCTTTCTATTTATTAAAATTAACTTTTTCGACTTATGTTACAACACGGGATGTTCAAATTAGTTTTTTCTGCTTCAGTATCGAAAACCGAATTAGAAAGTGGTATCAGACTCAGTTCAGAGGTAAACACTCGGCTGTCATGGACGTCCGAATGGACAGAAGCTAAAAAGGTATCTACCAACACTTCAACTTCAAAAATACATGAAAAAAGCGTTTGGGAAAATTAAAAACTACATATTCGGATTCAGCCCGAAGAGCTCAATGGAATGATGCATAAATAAAACAACAATAAAATCGTGCTGAAACGTCGAATTATCAGCACCTTATAATTAGCTTAATGGTCGAACCAGATTTCAAACCAATAACTACCATTCCTCTCAGCATATAAGGTGGCAAAATACTTTTATTCATCACTATATTTTATTCAACAAGATAAACTTTCTTTACATGATCTGCTTTCCTTTCAGGATTAAGTGATCCATATTGTCGTCTGTCAGTGATTGATCATGATCCGTCTCAACCAATTTCTTCTCTCGCTCCATCTGACTCAGTTTTATCTGCGAGTACCAGTATTGACACTTTCGTATGTTAGATACAAATGGTCAATACTCACTGTTTTCANCATTTCAAAGGATCTTATAAGTCAATGTAATAAAAAACTATTACCTTGAGATAATACTAAATACTATCCTTTATGATAATAACAATCGTATGCACACCGCAATCATTGACTTTTTAATTCAGAAAACCTTTCGATTAGCAATCGTAATCATCTTCAGCTATACTTTGCAATAAAAAACACACCACTATATACACATTCAGACCTGTTTATCTCATTCGTATTTTTCGCTTCAAGTATTCACTTACTTTTCCTTCTTTTTCTTCTTTTTCGATGGATACATGTTAAACATAGCCAAAATAAAAGCCAATATGAGAATACTCGACAACTGTTCATTTGAAAAGTTAAAATTTGGTGAATGATTTTGTTGTACGATGTTGGATGATGCATCGTCCTCATTTTCTACTTAATTTCTCTCTTTTCTCAGTGTGTGTATGTTACGATAATCGTTGGTTTACCAAGCTTCACGACGTGAATCTTGCTGTTTAACATATGATGAACAGCACGCGCCGATTTTTCTGCTGCTTTTAATCCATCATGTTGTGGTGCCGTTCTTTCTCATATACGTTGTTTTGTTTAACCAAGATAACTTTGGGGCGTTTTTCGCAATTAATTTTGATTATCAATCCAATATTCGTATCATCAATTTCTTGGTAGGTTTCAATAAGCGTTTTTCTAAATGGTAGTTCGTTCTTAAAAACCAAATACCACTTCTACTATTAAAAATATTCTTGTTACTTTTAACTTATCAGCCATATACCAGAATATGTTGGAGATGTAAAATAGTTTTTCTTATTTATTTTTGATAGTTTTTCACTGTTGGTATTGATATTGTTTTTTATGTGATAGGAACACTGCAATAAAGAAATCTTGATATTTTTCTGTTTCTCTCTCTTGCTGTGTTTGACATATATTCATCGGAAGAACAAGAAGGAAAAGTGAGTGAATAGTAAAAGCGAAAACTAAGAATAAGATAAACAGGTCTGAATGTGTATATAGTGACATGTTTTTTATTGTAAAGTACAGCTGATGATGATTACGATTCGTAAGCGAAAGCTTCGTGTTTTCTGAATTAAAAAGTCAATGATTGTTGTGTACATATGATTGTTAGCGTCAACCGACGTTTGAGCGATCGACGTTTGAGCGACTCCGACATTAGACACTTTTCAATATGGCTTTTTGCCAATCAGGAAGTCGAATGATTATTCACTTCGATAACGATGATCAGAACAATTTTTTTGTCGTCCGATTATGAACTGAATTATTTGGAGATCTGAGGGTGAGGCTGTGTAGGGTAAGGGTGGGTG
>CAJNOQ010009623.1:0-10113 GCA_905250885.1 Didymodactylos carnosus
GAAAAGGATCCTGTATAACCATGAGGCATCCTGCAAACAGGAATTACTAGGATTAGAGACAGTATCTTGAACAAAACTTGACAGGATCCTGCAAGATCCTTCCAGGCTTTCCCAACGAATGAACAGGCTTGAGACTAAGGATTACTTATACAACGATTCAAATCAAGATCAGGATAAAAATCCTAGTAGAATCCTAAATCCTCAGGATTCTGCCAGGTTCAGAATAAAAACACAATAAAATCTTAAAAAGCCATCCCATTTATCACTGTTGAGATTTTACTCAACATTGGTATTTGAAATTATGTTGTGATCTATAGATTTACCAATCTTGGACGGATCCTGAACAAAAATCAGCTAATCTTGATGAAACCTTTTCATCCATTTTTGCCAGCATCCTGAACAAGATCAGTTATAAATCTTGATAGGATCCTGAAAATATAATTCTGAATACACTCTAAACACAAACCTGCAAAGATCTTAACTAGATCCTTGTATTTCCTCATCAAGATCCTGATGATGGCTGGTATTGTTGTGTAAGGATTCGAAATACTTATACTTGAAGAGTTCCGCGAAGGTCCTGGAAGGTCCTGGAAAGGTCCTGGAAAGGTCTAGGATAACAAGGATAAATAGGAATTGGAAAAGGATCCTGATCAAAGCTTAGCAAGATTTATCAGTTTATGATTGTAACTGATCCTGCTATCTTCTTGGTAAGATCTTCCTCTGATATAACTATAACTCTTGACAGGATCCTTGTATCAGGATCCAGAACAGATCTTGACTAAACCTGATAAAATTTTGATCGAATCCTTTCTTTTATTCTTGTCAGGATTCTCAGTAGGATCGAGAGCGAATCCTAGTAGGATCCTGCATTGTCAGTTCAGAAAAAAATCTGAGTAGGCACTTGAAGGAATCCTGAAAAGGATCCTGCTTAACCATGAAAAAATCCTGCAAACAGGAATAAGCAGGATTCGAGACAGGATCCTCGAAATTCAGAATCCTGAAAGATCCTTCCAGGCTTTCTCAAGAAATGAACAAGATTGAGATTAGGGCGTATATTGTCTCATCAATATCCTTATTAGGATTGACATTGTCTTGCACGGTCTCGGAACGGATATTCTTTAACAGTTCTGAACAAGATCCTGACTGAAGCTTCGCAGGATTAGTCAGTTTCGTATTCTGACTGATCTGGTAATTTGCTTGCAAAGACCGTTGTCTGATGTGGCTATCACTCCTAACAGGATCCTGATACGAAGATTTGGCCCTGATCTTGACGGAATCCTGATAAAATCTTGGCAGAATCCTCACTTATAATCGTGTGAGGATCCTTGATAGGATCTAGAGTAAATCCTGGTAGGATCCTGTATTCTCAACTCAGAAAAGTATCTGAGCAGGAACTTGAAGAAATCCTGAACAGGATCTTGTTTAACCTTAAAAAATCCTGGAAACAGGAATTACTAGGATTCGAAACAGGATCCTAAATAAAACTTGACAAGATCCTGGAGATTGAGGATCCTGAAAGACCCTTGCAGGGTTTCTCAAGGAATGAACAGGATTGAGACTAGGGTAGTGCTTCCACTAACGGCTTTTATCAGTCTTGATTATCAAACATTCTTGATTCTTTCTACAATGTATGTTCTGATATAAACTGCGTTTCTTTTGTGGGAAGAAATAAATGTCTTGATTGCACTGTATATCATTGAATTGAGCGAACACGTAAACTGCAGTTTTGAAAAGGTCTGAAGGATGGATAAAGAAGTCGTTCCTGTGTATCTGCTGGACCGAAATAAATCCGATAGCACTACCACAATAGACGATATGGCTGAATTTCTGGAATTTATGAGTGAAGATCGTGACTTGGATTCGTCTTTAAACATGCCACTGGGAGTACCAGATCCAATCCTGACAAGTACCTCTTCTCATCCGACAACGACTAGCTTTGAACCCCACTATGTGTATACACAACGACATCGTCCGGATGATACATCACCTCAGTATGTGTAACCATATGACCCAGCTTGGTTCCTTCAATACGTTGAAGAAATGAACGCTGCTACTCCGTACGAACATACGTATATATGTTTTACTCCACCAACATAGTATTTTGACAATTTAGAAGAAGATTTAGGTATTACAAATTTCGATTTGTTCTTCCAGCCTTTTATTTCTTAATTTGCAGGCTTAAAAACAAATGAAATTCTTTCTAATGCCGATAACGAACGAAGTCGCACACCGGAAGAGACAGAGCCGCCAACTCCTCCCAGATCTCATTACACGGCATGCGTTTTATGGGAAGCATCGGAAGAAGCATGCGGTCCTGGAGAACAAAATACGAGAGACTTGGCCTCTAATAGGAGCTTGAATCGACTATCTACGCTTCTTTGTAGGGAGATTTGACAGAAATAAGAAATGTGTTAGTTTTGGCACATTGGAAAGAAATGACGTCGGACGTTATATGATGTCTATTGGAGCTGTTGGAGCACCGGAAGATGGTTATCAAAAATGCAAAAAAATATAATAATAAATCGCCTATCAAAATTTAATTTTCTTATCGATAATTCAATCGAGATTTGTCCAACAAGGTAAAAAGTTGTTGTCATTAGCCAAAGTGCATGACGATAATCAGGACAGCGATAATAACACTGGTCAGATAATGAATAATGAAATGGTCATGAATTTGAAAAAAATGTATGATTGTTATGTTAATAATAACATGTCATTTGTAGAACAAGTTAGAATTATCGCAATTTTACCACGTAGTTATGATCAAGTAATGAAAGCATTTAATTGCTCAAGGTACAATGTGAAGATAGCAAGAAAAATGCAAGAGATGAACGATTACATGTTAAATAACGAGAAATTGCCTGTTATTCGTCAACGTATTAAACCAGAACAAACAAAACATTTTATAGCATGGCTTGTCGAAAGTAATACGTTAGTTTCAGGTATGTAGTTTTTAAATAACGAAAACTCATTTCGAACAAAAACATTCACTATTTTCTAGGCACTTATGGTTTCTACACTCACTAAAGATGGATAACGGAGATAAATGTATCGTTCCAAAACAAATTCTTCATTTTCAAAAATATCATTGAAAAAATCAATCTAATACTATTTCTACGCTTTCTGGTGAATTTCGTACGTCTTCACATATAGTGGCTCTGACTAATGCAACGAAACAGATTTAGACTCACTAAGTACTGGTGAGTTAATTTTGAAACAATTTAAAGAAAATCGTCCTCACATTACAAAACTTTATAGAAGAACGGACAATGCTAGCAACTTTTCATCGCATTCAACACCTGAGGGTGAACGTGTTATTTGTGAGAAGGTAATTGATTTGGAGTTTATATCCACTGAAGTAAGCAATCATAAGTTATTTCTATTCAATTGATTTTAGTTGGGGATAAATTTGGTATGCAGGGACTATAGCGAAGTGCAAAAGGGGAAGGATATATGTGATAGAATCTGTGGTTCATCAAAATCTCGCTTACGCGCGTGGTCAAGTAACGGTAATGATATACAAAATGCTGTGGATATAAAGGAAGGAATGGAGTATGCAGGCGGCATAAAAGATACAAAAATAGCTGTTGCACAGATAAGTGAAGAAGGTAAGACTTTCTCAGCATGGGGGAATAATGACAGTATAACATTTTTTTCTTGAAGGTGTCCTTGGTACATTCAGTATTCCTAATGTCAGCTTCGTTAGAAGTATCATGTATGATGAACACGGAATGAAAGTTCAAAAAGCCAGTGGAATTGGAGAAGGAAAACATGTTCCATACAAAGGTATAGATTTTGCAAATAATATGAGAATTACAATTCTGCTTAGTGCAAAAATCGACTCTCGATCATCTGTTACGTGAAAACCAAGGCAGTAAGTTTATAACAGATCTTTAAGACGATTCATAAACTAAAATTTTGACTCGAACTTCTAGGCGCGCTGACAGAAATTATCATAATATTCAATTCTGTCCAATCAGTGGATGTACAGCTAGTTATGATACCGAAGATGATTTAAATGTTAACATAGCTTCGAACCAACATTCAGCTTACAAACGATACAGCCTGATTACAATTGATCGATTCATTAAAAACAACGAACATGTTAAATCAAATACAACAAACTACCATTCTTAATAAACAACAAACAACCGTAGCGCAACAGAATTCAAAGCATTATGCACAGATTTCGCAAGCGGATTGGGCGTTAAGAACACGGAAGCACACAACCAGAATAAAAGAAACTCTCAAAAATTTTATCGAACAAATCTGGCGAGATGAAAAAGGTACAGGGAGAAAACCTACCGCCGATCACGTAGTGCAAAAGATTAGAACAACGCGAAACTCGAACAATGAGAAAATATTTCAACCGGAGGATTATGTTACTATTAATCAAGTGAAATATCAGTTCAGAAAACTAAACAAAAAGTATGAAATCAATCCGCAAGAAGAAACAATCGAAGAACTAACAACAAAAACTAAAATGATGAGTCACATGACGATTAGATAGAAGAATAGCCACCAAAAAAAAGCGTTGCATGCAAAAATACTCGATCAAACTGCTTTAGTGCAATATTAGTGATTGATGCCATAAACATTTAGTTGAAAACATTTTAGTTTAAGTTGATTTTATTGAAAATCCAGCCAATGGAAATTAGGAGAGGCTTCCGGGGCATAAGCCCTACCTGAAACTGTATTAACATGAGAATCAACTTGTTATAGTATCACCATTGAATTCCTCGTCGAAAATTACTTATCTGAGTTGATTTTGATCTTTCTTTTAGCGTATCGTACTAGGAAAATGTTGATTTAACGATGGCTCTGAAACGTGGTCCTCCCGACTGGACTCCTCAAGCCATTTTAAGAGATCCAAATCCTACCATGGCTCATGATAGTACACTTGGTGTACTCCAACAATACCATAGAGAGCGGGAAATTCGCCCGGCTTCCAGGGAGAAAACCGTTTGCCAAAATGACACATTTTGCTAAAAGTGGCAACTTTGGAGCAACCTACATCAAAAACAAAAATACTTGAGATTGTCAAAATGATTTCAGAAACAGTCCAACATATAGTCTATCTGAAAATATGATTGAGGATCTCATGTTTCTTTTCGTTTCAATAGGGTTGTTCGCCAAAGTTGACCGAATCGACGATTGGGTCTGTCGCGCGTCATCTCTGCAAAAGAACGAAAGCATGTGCGGAGTTCACGGTTGCTTGAATTTGTAGTCGACAGTATCCAGTATTTATGATACAGTTGATTAGTCAAGTCATATGTCATTACGAAGTTACACGTGGTTTAAGTTGACGATTTTTCAAGATGGCGGAACATTCGTTTTTTGGAGCTTTTCGTAAAAATTGAATATCTCTGTAGCACAACAACTTTAAGACCTCCGGTTTTCATCAAAATTAATGAAAATGTTTGCTGTAGAGAAATCTCCTACTTTGAAAGAAATCTGAGATGGTCGATTCAGCAGCATTATACCGTAATAGGTCGTGGTTTATCTTTAATGGCTCTTAAATATCGTTAATCATGATCCAAAAAATTGCAGTTACACTAGAAAATGTTTAATCACGATTATCTTCAATCGTGATTATCTGCGTAGTGTAACCGTAGTGTTATACATAGCATGGAAATTGACAAAACAAATTGGTGATTTTATCGCCAACGAATCTTGCCGCTTTAGACAAGAATCTCTAATGAAAAAGGGTGAAAAATCAATAAATAATAAAAAGAAAAATCATGTCTAATCTAGTAAGACAAAATTGAGGATTCTTGTCTGAAATGGCAAGAGGCAAGAATCTTGCAAGAATACCCACAAGAACGTCGACCAGTGTATGTCAGATAAATTACAAAATACGACATCTCTTCTTTGATACGACTCTAGAAGAATTCTTGTTCGATTGACGAGCCCTTGACTACACATACTCTTTCAATGGTGTAAAAGCATTGTGAACTACTACTGGTTATCTCACGCAGAACGAAAAAGTAAGACAAATGTAGATGAAAACGAAACGAATAAAAACGGAATATCATCGAAACAATGAATACAAAAAGAAATTTTTTACAAGAAAAAAAGAACTAAGAATCAAAATGTTTTCGTTCAAGTTTGTTTTTTCCTTCTTTTTCCATTGTCTAAGCAACTAGACGTAGAATATAACATTCATTTTTACAACATTTAATAGAATTTACTTAAAGGTAATATATTTTATTATAACAGTAGCTTGTCTAAAACTTCATCATTATTATTTATAAATTTATTCAAAATAATTAATATTTTAAAAATATAATCCTCATTTTCAAGAAGACATTTTTCCAGGTGTCTAACGGAAAGTAGAAACAGAATTTTAGAATTATAGACTAAACATTTCGATATGAAATTTTTATGGTTTAGGCAGTTTTTAGTGAAAATTCACCATAGAAAACTCAAAAAATGCTTGAGAATTTGAGAAATGCTGGAGAATTTCCATGGTGAATCTTCACTAAAAACTGCGTAAAGCATAAAAAATTCATATCTTGTGAAATGTTTGGTTTACAAGCCTAAGATTCTCAAAGTGAATAGATAACATCTATCTCCACCAACGATGAAAATTTCAGACTTCTAGCTGATCATGGTTATGAATTATTAATTAATTAATTAATGTTAATGACATTTTCATTAATTAACTCATATCTCGGTCAAAAAAGCGCATGTGCACAGACCAACTTGGGATTTTTCCCTGCTTACTATTTCCTACACGATGAAAATAGGTGGAGTCGAAAAGCGTTTTATCAGTTAAGGGTGTTCCTTCGTGAGTTATAGAATTTTTAAAAATAGGTGTATCGTTTTTTTCGAAAAGTAGTTCTTTTGTTTTTTTATTAGCGATCAGATCACATTTAATAAAAACATATAACGTTAAAATTATTTAATTTAAAGCATCAGCTTGTGACTGTAGTTCATCAGATTCAAAAAGTTTTTGATTTCATACGTTAACAGACTTCGGTTGAGAATTAAGAAATACAAACATAAATTGTATAAGACAGACAGAGAGAATAACTATTTCACCGGTATAATATAAATGAAATAAAATAATACTGTACAAGTTTTGATAAATTTATAGTGTCAAATAATATCTAGAATAAATATGTTTAAAAAATAAATAATGTACACTTGTATAAATAATATTAAACTTTTAAATTTTCATTTTATGAATGTTCAGAGTTTAATAACACTAATCGATAATTAGCAAGTATTAATTCATCAACTACAATAAATAAAATGAGAAGCTTTTTATTAGGTTTATCATTTCTACTTTGAATGTCACTCAAATGAGGTTGAAATGAAAGAGTTTAATTACAAAAAGATCCTTTGTTTTATCTTGTTTCTAGAGCTTGAAGAAATATTTTGATAGTTTTGTTCTTTAGTTCAACGCTTACTCTTAATAATATCTTAGAAAAATCTTATTAAGATCTTACTAATATTTCACTTGTATTTATCTAAGATGTTAGAAAATTAAATTTTATTTGACATTGATAGATCCGAAAATGTTATGATTTTGATGAGATTTCTCTAACATCTTACTAAGATATAGATTACTTTGTCTAACAGTTTTTTTAAAACTTGATAAGAATCCGTTAGGACAAAATAAAAAGCTATCAGAATTTCTAATATGATTGATTCATCCAGGGGTTTTCTTCGTAATTTTTTCAAAAGCTGAAGATAACAGTTTGACATTAACAAAAATGTATATGTAATATTGATAACTCACTTTTAGCATTAGCTGTATGCGCCAACAGATTCATGCGACTGTTTTGAACACCAAAACCAGCATAATTACTCGGTCTTATCATACAATATACTTCAAAAAGACAACAAAATAATTAGAGAGAGAATCTGTTTTATTGTTTTGTATTCTATGTAGTAGCCTTACCCGTAACAGTTTTAGAAAACGTTAGTATATCACCTAGAACAATTAACTAACGTTTATAATATTTTCACATCTATATGGATGATTACCTTCTGATAGATTATATTCGGACTTTGACATTTTAGTACACCTATATGCAATAATTCTATTCAGCAAGTATAGCAGTATAATTTACTTTTACTAGAAAAATATGAATGTATGCATACTTTTTTTGTCCCCTATAGTCACTTCTCCCGTAGAAGAACGCTACTGTTATCGAAAGTAAATAGCATTATTAAACGTTTTATTTTTTCGTCCCTGATATAACTTCTCTCGAGTTATCTAAATCAACAGAAAAGGTATGCGAATGGTAAGAAAAATCATAGAAAATGCTTTGAAATTTTTCTAATTTTCTTTGTTTAGTGTGTTATGAATTCAGAACAGTGTTTGAAGATAACTTGAAATAAAATATTTAAACATTCAGGATTCGTTTCAGTCATTATAGGAAAATTGTTTATCAATAGTCTTACAACTCAAATTCAGAAGGCTTTTGCTGCATTGAATATTCATTTCGAACAACAAGTGATTCTATGCCTTGTTATTTCAGAAAAGCAGCATAAAATAGCATGGAATGTAGAAGAAATCCACTGTTCGTACGTTAACTATTCCTATTGATGGCATGAAAAAAATTGTCTTACATCCAAATAATGTTATATCTGTTTTGAAAAGTAGTAAAAATGATTCAGGTAACCACTTGAAAAACGGAATGTGAAGGTGTGTGCATATTTGAATTTCTGGCATTTTAGAGTCAAAGAAAGAAGATGCAAATGATCTAATTCTAACAATAGTATAAGCTCTTAATATTCCCACCTATTCTGGAGATATCTCATGCTCTCATCACTTTGGATCCATACAACAGCATACATCTTCATCTGATCTGTTTCGTTATATTAAATCAAAATTAACAAACGTTAGTTTATATAAGTTACAAACGGCGGAATTGTCTATTATTATCATAGTCAAGGTGAGCCAGTGTTTCTTAGATTAGCTGAAGAAGTAAGGTGCCTCAAACGAAAAGGTCGAGCAAAAACATAGTTCTTGTTGATGGCAGGATAAAGCTTGACGAGCTGTTTCCGAATATGTACTTTTTAAATTATTTTTGCTCAAGTTTTGGCTGAGAAATTTTCAAAATACTAGCCGTCACACAGTGCGCAACCAAGCAGACATTAGGAAAAAAACGAAAGTGAGATTTTTCAAGATTTGAATAGCATGTTTTCTATAGGTTTCCGACGATGGTCTTTCCAACGGAATGATTTCGAGTAACGAAACAGTTGTCTAGAGGGTTTTCCAAACTGTGCATAACTATGCATCTTTGAACGAATTTGATTATCACTGTCACGATCAGTAACACAGATCGGGTCGGGTCGGGTTCGGGTTGAGGTAAAAAATATTCATTCGGGCCGGGTCAAAGGACAAAAAATTTTCGGATTTTACGGGTCTTGCTACTTGAAGATAAATCAGGGAATTTTCTTCGGTTAGCGTTCACTCATCTATTTTTCAACATGTACGTTTTTTATCGGAAAAACAAGTAAACCTCTCCATAACAGATCCACCACCTGGTCTTCTATTTTGACCATCTGGTCAAATTTTGTCGTCGGCTAGTAGTCTTAAGGTAACCTCACGTACCTGAAGTCCGCCCCAATGATCCGAAAAATTTATTAGGTCACCTAAGAAAATTTTCGGGTCATTCGGGTCAAGTTTCAAAAAATGTATATACTTCAATAGAGATTTCAATGCATAACACTATACGGATTCATCATAATATCAGTTCGACCTAAGACCACCTCACTGCAGTCGAGTTTCCCTCGTTTCCCCCACTTCAAAATAACATCCAAATATATGAAAATGTTCCTCAGACCCTACTCTACTTATGCTATTTGCACATATTTCTCTAAGTCGAATTCTGGATTTTCAAAAACCTACATGAATTTTCAAGTATTTTGGTATTTTCTCAGCCAAGAAAGCATTTTCATTCAAAAATAATATTATATTCGGAATCAGCGTAAAAAACTGTATCGAATGGTGTATAACTCATCTAGTTACGGTCGCCTGATTTTGAATTCTAGAAATTTCTTAGTTTTTGAGATTCACACAAACAATTTCGTGCTGAAAATTTGAATTTCAAGATAAAGTAACCTGAACGACTCGAAACATGTTTCTTATAGGTT